>BSBK01003277.1:0-297500 GCA_027943335.1 Chamaecyparis obtusa
GTTATAATATTATTTATGATAATGTATAAAATTATTAAAAATTGTTAAGTTTACTATTCACTATATTGAAAAAAAAATTTAAATTTTGTTTATGATTTACTATATAAAAATATAAATTAATAAAAAAATATAAATAAAAAACTGGACAAAATAAATAAAATATTAAATTAAAACATTATATAATAATTTAAAAAACTTAACTATTTTCTTGTCAAATTCTAATTACAATTCAAAATGTAGAACCAAACACGAAAAGGGATAATGTAATTCCAATTCCAATTTGAAACTACAAACCAAACACAGAAATAGGAATTTCTCAGTTCTAATTCCAATTTCAAAAATGGCAACCAAACGCAGAAGATGGATTGTCTCAGTCATCTTCCAGGTCAACCAAATGGTCCAAACTATCTTCCAAATACACAAAACCGGAATTTCAAAACCTTATTTTGAGATAATCAGGTTTTGAATAAAATTCCAATTCTGCAAATAAACGGAGCCTTAAAGGCTCTCCTTGTGATTCCACATTTCTATTTTTTTGCTCTCCATGATTATTACTATTGTACAATCTACGACATTAAAATGAAGTGGACATGTCTGTCGTGCAATGGAAGAAATTTTTTTGCATGCTACGACAACTAAATTTGCATATACATTACATTTGAATGGCCTTTTCATAGTGACATTTCTCTTTCGGGGGAGTTTCTGCCTTGAATGTTTCCTGTATTTTTAGAGGGACTAAACTATGGTTTTACATTTTCTATTGGAAACATGCATTTATGTTAATAAATAAATAATCTAAAGAGCAGGTACTTTAAGGCACAAGTCTTAAAACATTTAGATGAAGACTACAACTGTAACAAGTCATTACAAAATGAAACCTTATGAAAAACCTTCTATGAGAAACCATAATACTTTTCTCAGAGAATATCCTCCATATGATCCTCCGCTATAAACTTCATAGTTTTGAGAAGGAATCCATTGTGAACTTTAGAAACAACAACCAACTAAAACTGAATTTGATTAAGTTGTGTTTTGAGCTCCTCATTGTAGTTGATCTTCTCTTTTAAGGCTTTAGCAAGGGAGGACAACTGCAAAATGGTGCAAGAAAATAAACATTGTGTAATAACTTTTGTAGGAGGGTAGGCAATAGAAAAAATACCTTTGTATTTTAAATAACACTACTAATTTCCAACTTAAATATCTATGGAATATAGCAGGAATGAAGGACTTAACTATTTGCCAAATGTTTTGAGCATGTTTGCTAGCCAAAAGGTGTGCTTAATAGTTTCTAGCTTGTGAGAAAAAGGACATTTGGTGGAATGTGTAGAGAAGAAAGAGACTAGCTTTCTAGACATCCATTCACTTTTGACATTCAAATTGGCTCATGTAATCATGATGTATTTGATCAGGCTTCTATGATTTTGTAGTTGATACTAGCTGGCAAGCATGCTGCGATAAACCAATCAGATTCAAGCATTTACCTATAGCACATGGAATTGAGCGATCCATCTCATATTTTTTGACATGTTGATTGATTGTAAATCATTCTAGATTGATCTTGACCAAGGATTGTTTTATAAATCGCCAACAATTTTTAATTTAAGGAGGTTAGAAATATTGGAATCTAGTTCAATAGGTGAAGAAATAAACTATATCATTTACATAGCTATTTTACTTTTCTGAGAACAAGACCCTATAGCTTGTAGTCTAGGGGCATATACTGTGTCATATAATTTCTGGGGTATTCTCTCTCACCTTGACATGTTTTATCTTAATAAATCATGGGGATTGTGCACTCGATGCCTTTTCCTTTTTGTTAATCAATATTTAATGTGGTGAACTCTCATTGGTCTAGTCTAGTCTATTTATGTTTTCTATAGTGTGCTCCTAGCCCGAAGACAATGTTTAGGAAGTGAGGTCTTCTATTTTAAACATTATTCAAAATATTTTTATCCATATTTGCTTATTGTCAAATACCATGTCCCTTATCGAGAACAATTGCACTTACTTTAAGTGTGATCTGCTTTAATTTTAACCCTTGCAATTGCCTCGCACAATAAGATATAAATATGTGAGCCCTATGTCTGACAAATTTGGCTTCTCGCTCTCCTTCAAAAAATAAAGGGAATGTGGTGCATTGTGTCATGAGTGAGTGTTGAAAAAGAAACATTCCTAGAAAAAGTTGAACCCTTGGAAATACCACTTGACATATTCATATCCCTCCCAACAAATCTTTGATTTGGAATTTAACCTCCCCTTAGCTTAGGTTGTTTTATTAAAGGTGGTCTTACTCCCTTGTCCATAAACACTAACCAAAAAGAGTCAGCTTCCAAAATCCTAGAGGTTGTGTTGTACGGAACACCCTGTTCTACCCCTGCAACACTTCTAGAACTGACTCTCAAGGAGGCGGGAGCCAATTTAGGGGATCAATTTTTTTTGCTAGCATGCCCATGGATGGGATAGAGATAAACATAGGCACCAATTCATTGTATGCTTTGGTTTTTTAAATGAGAATGCAACAATAAAGTGCACAAATAATGCACTAATTAGGGGTCTAGTTAGGGTATGAACCCAAATTACTATAACTATGTGGATTGAGTTTATCCTCAACCTTGTCATACAGAGCCATTTACCAATGCTTTGGAAATATTTCTCAATCATCATTACAAGCTTATGATAATTTCTTTCTCAAAAGGTAGCAGAGTGTCCTTTAGCATTCCTTATCAATGCTTGAGGCCTCTCATGAACAACTGTGTTTAGTGAAAGATCTTATCATGGAGAAACCATTTCATGCACAAAGAGGTTATATAAGTTTCATCTCAATGAGAGATGAAACTATTTGGAATGCTCATTTGAAGTTCTCTTTCTAGTCCCTAATGCTATATATGATTTCATTGTTCAAAGATAGTTCAATGGTTTGGCGCTCAAAATAAAAGAATTAACAATGTCAACAAGACCCACAACTTACACATACAAGTGAAGAAGATAGCCTTCCCCTACTACATTCGAAGGCTAGTGGTCTAGGTTTCTTATTTTCTAAGCTCCCCTCTTTCAATGAGAATGACAAGATTCCTATTCAAAAAGTGTCAGACGTTGTGAAAGCTCCCTTGGAGGAAGTGTCAGTACATGAATCTCCCCCTAAGCCCCTCAATAAGAAAAGAGAAGAAGATGATGATAAACATGCAATTCTAGGATGAGCTAGAAGTATTTTGTGCTTCACTCAATGTATGCAATCTAACTATTTGGATAGAACCACTAGTTTCCCATTCCCAGGAACACATCAACACATCTCCTACTTCAAATCATTTGGCAAAGGCCCATGGTGCCTAGTTATGTATTATTCAAAGTCATTTTCTTGTTAGTCCATCAAGGTAAATACTCATGTCAAAGCATGAAGAGAGTCTTATCAAATATTTTGAGATGTTATCTCATATGGATTTAGAAGAAGTGTCCAAGTTGAGTCACAATGTCATCACCTATGACATATCATACCCAAGAATGGTAATACCCATGTTACCTTTCTTTTTCCATATTTGGTGGAGTTGTTGATTAAAAATAAAAAAGCTAGGCTACACAAGTGGCTAGTTTCCAAGCCCAGTAATATGGTTTCTTGTAAAAAGATTAGGTTGTTAGTTAGTGTAAATAGTAGTTAGGTTTTGTTTTTTTTTATTTTTATTTCCATAAGTGATATTGTGCAAGGTGACACATTTCTAGTGTCCCATGTATATTTGTCAATCCCTTGTTAGTTGAAGAATTGTTTTCATGATTGTCATCATCCTTCATCAAAATTCATAAATTTTAAATGGTGATATTATTTTATACTGCAATAATCCTTTTTTTTTTTAAGAGCAAGTGCTCCAATGCAACACGATTTTTCCAATTTTCACACACATTCTCATAAAGGTATGCTTTGGTCTCCTCATTTTCTTGTGTACAATGATGAGACCCTTGTGTTATGATATTTCAATTCTTTATAGTAATACATTAATGGTTTATTTTAAGAAGTTTAAAGAAATTGAGCACTTCAAAGCAAAAATGACAAGAAAATCATATGTGGACACTAAGATAAAAAATCACAATTCATAATATTTATATCTATCTCTGATATCTATACACATTTTAAAATTTTGAGAAAAATAACAAGTTTTTCTTCATCTTTTACGTTTTATGTATCATAAAATTCTTTTGAAAGAAAAATAGTTTTCTTCAAGGCACAGGTCAAGCGTCTCCAGAATTGGTTTTTTTGTCTCCCAATTCATCTTCTCCTTCTCCCGCATTTTCTTCTGAACTAAAAGATTCCCTTTCACTTGACTCAATGGGTGAATCCTAGGCCTTGCTTGAAACAAAACCCTCAGGTAGAATTCTTTCATCTCCTCATCAACCCATTTCCCTCATCTTGATCTAGATATGATGCAGGAGCATCCTAGGGTAGTTGTAAATCCTTCATGTTGGAGTGTTTCTGGGTTACTCAGTTACAGCTTTGACCAAGGGGCTTGGTCATTGAAGGGCTCGGTCGTTGAAGGGAACTTGGTAACTTTTGGTGCTTGATAGAACCTATGCTCGACGATGCTTGTGGTGCTCGGTTGACATTCTTTCTTGGTGATGCCTAGCTTGCTTGATTATTTTTCCTAATGCTTGGTAGTTTAGCTTACCGACTGGAGTTCATGGAGAATTAATTGTGCAAGGCTATTTGAGAGCTGACAAAATGTTGCATTTAATATTTATTTTTCTTTAGAAGCTGACTGGGGTTTTAGGATTTATTTCTTTCTTCCAGCTGACTTGTGACTAGAGTACTATAAAAGGAGGGGTTTGGAAAGTTGTTAGGGGACATGGAATTGGTCAGGAAATAGTGTCTAGATCCTACGAAATCTGGTAGATTAGATTATTTGTCTGATATTTGTAATAGCAGAATAGTGGTTTTCATGCTTGGAGAGATGGAGATTTCTTGGTGGCTTGCGAGCTCAAGTTTAGATCTGCCTTAGTTTTCTACCAGTTACTGATGTGTTACAGAGCCGGACTAGCTGGAGGATAATTGAATTATGTTTGTATTGTCTATAACCTAGAAGGCCTTATAGCCAAGCATGTTGAATGAAAATTCTATTTGAATATTTCTTTGTTGTGTTTCCATTGTGTTGATGTTGTTAGTGCAAGGTTTGAACTATCCGTTCTTGGATTTTCCATTTTGCATTGTGCCAAGATATTTCTTTAGAAATTTTACCTCATGCCATACATGAAATGATGTATGTCGAGAGGCCAGTAATATAAATTCATAATGAAAGGAATGAATGACACATCACTTCCCCTCTCAAGATAAATCTTCAAGTAGTTTCTAGTGGCAACTCAATTCCATCTCAAGCTACAACAAGCACATCCTCAAGACCCCAAAATGAATTCTATAAAACATACCCACTATGAGAAGCACTATAGAATCCCTAGACTCTCATAGGTCTACAAAGAACCTAAAAACCTAGATGAAATGTTTGTATTTAATCAATAAAAGTCCTCACTATGCAAAAAGTCTTCACCTAGTACCCATTTCATTGTAGTGAGAATTAATTTGTCATCTATCCCAACCAATGCAACCAAAACTATCACCATCTATGGAATCCTAAGAAGGGTTCTAAGGGAAATCGACAGATCAATCTCATAGGAGTATCCATACTTGTAGGCTAAATTGGCTAAATCATTCACTAACAGCTCTCAAGGTTTGCTAAATGCTTATGCCACCTTTAAATGTGTTTCCCTTTTTATAGAGTAGTCATCCATCTTTGTAGGCATTTTTCATTTACTCCACATCAGATATAATTTAGAATTATTTTTAAAAAGCACCTCACTCATTTTCCAAGGGTCACCATTTGTCTATTTCTTGAACCATGAACCAAGTTTTTTGTTGTCAATGGTGCTGACGGGGGAGATCTGTACTTCATAAACATAAAAAAAGTTATGGATGCCTAATTAGTAGTAGAGAAATGTTAATGACTATCAAGGTGATAATCTCACCAGGGCTATAGATGCCTGACTGGAAACAAGACTCTATCTGGTTGGCTATGGAATGAATGTCACCTACATATTCTAGTGGACATATAGAAACTATTTCATCATCTTAGGAAAGGGAAGGATTAAGTCACCTACGTAGTGTTACAATTTGAATGAGTGATCTGTTTTCATCTTTTCATCTTAATCTAATGGCTCGTCTAATATTTTTGTCATCACAAGGTACAAACATAAAGTTTCATTACAAAGAAGAGATCAAATAAAGTTACTTACTTTCCATTCATGGTGTTTCCCTTTCCTCTATGGATATTGGTTGGCCATTGTACCTTGTTTGTTCAGAAATATTTTTTTGGGGTCTCTTAGCTATGTTTCTTTTTCTTTTATCATTGGTTTCTCTCTTAGTGTTTTCTTCTTGCTGCTAGTGTTGCCACTTGAGTCCTCTAGTTTGACTCTTGCCTTGATGAATGTTTTGTCTTTCTTTTCAAGTGAATTCTCAATCTTCACTCTTTGCATGTAGGTTTATGTTGCCTTGAACATTGTTCAAACAACTCATGGAGATAACCAATTTGAGAGATCCAAATTGATTTGGCTCCCAACCTAATGAATAAGGATATGGTTTGCATAACTAATGGCTCCTAGGTTCATGCTTGGCAAGTTGAGATTCCCCAAAAGTTGGCAAAATGTTGATTCCTTCTACATTGCCTTAAACACTTCTTGTGTTTTCCTTTGGTCTTCGACCACACATAGTGGTTCTGATGCAGGAGAATCCTAGGATTCTTGGCAATCTTGTATCAACCAAAAATATGTTTGTCTTTGAAGGTAGATTGTTGGTTTTGATCTTGTTTGGTGGAGTTCTTGCTCAGTTTGGGAGACTGGTTGCTTGGTTTCTGTGTTTAGATGGGTGATCGATCTCTAAAGAACGCTCGGTGACCAAAAGCATCATTCCACTAGTGCTCAGTGATAACTGTGTTTCTCGTTCATGCTTGGCATGGTCAGTCGGCTGGTGCTCGGCTATTTCTTCTATTGCTCAGTGTTCTTGCTTACTAACTGGATTGTTTGGATAGATCAGCTTGGCTGACTAGTGCATTAATTTGGGTTGCGCTCTTGTGTTATGGATTGACCGTTGGACATGTGGGGACCTAGATCTGGTTTGTTGCATGCTTCTAGGTGGATCTGATGACCATTGGGGCCATCTTTAAGATTTTATTTATTTTGTAAGGCTATGTGAGAGCCGACTAATGTTGTAGCATTTAATATTTGTTTGTATGGGTTAATTGCTTCATCAGTCGACTTGTGGTTGGGAATAAGTATTTATAGGATGCTTGGGTAGTTGTTGAGGGCATCATATTGTTGGGAGAAAGGTTAGTAGCCTGTGAGTTTAGGAACAAGAAGATTGCTTGGAAAGTTTTGAGTACAAGTTTAGATCTTTCCTGGGTGCCTACCAGGGTGATGCGTGTTGCAGACCTGGACTAGCTGAATGCTGATATTGGGGAAAAGATTTGGATCCTGTTGTGATCTTGTAAACTATTATTTGCATTGTAATTGGCCATAGCTGGGAAGGCCTTACAGCCTGGCACATTGCATGTAATCAGTGTTTTTCATGAATAAAGAGTTCTATTTTCCTATAGATCTAGTTTTGTTGTTGTGTAATTCTACTGTGCTAGTGTTGGCTGCAAGTTTGGATAGTCCTTAATTGATCCTCCATCCTTGACTGCATTAGGTGGTATTAGAGTGAAGTTTGTTCCTATTTGACCAAAGTCTATTCATGTTGTAGCTGAGTGGATATTGGGTGTTTGTGTCTAGATCTTGATTGGAAGATGCCTCTAAGGAGGAATTGTGAGATCTTAGATGAAGAGACTATTGGAGAATTCAGTCTTGATGGTTTTAGGGCTTTGTAGAAACAAGTGCAAGCACCTACAAGAGGAATTAAGAAATAAGAAGCCTACCTTGAAGGAGGATAGTGATGATGAATCTGAGGAAGATCATTTTGAAGAAGATGTAGAAGAAGCATAGAGATTCTGAGGAGAATCAAATTCTGAAAGCTATGTCTAAGATTGGGAAATGAGGTCTAAGATTGAAGTTTTTGCAGTTGCTGGAAGCCTTAGGCTAGAAGAATTGATTGATTGGATCAATGAGATTTATGAGTACTTTGAGTATGAAGAAATAAAAGATCCTGATATGGTTAGATTTGCAAAGACTAATTTGAAGGGTCATGAAAATATCTGGTGGAGAGAAGTTCAGTTGGAAAAGGGTAGAGAGGAAAATAAAAGATCACTAAGAGGAACCAAATGGTTGATAAGTTAAAAAAGTAATTCATTCCAGTGGGATTATGAATTGGAAATGTTTAAGAAGATGCAAGCTTTGGAAGAAGGACTAACAAATCGGTACAGGAGTATACCGAGGGGAGTTTTATAGAATCCTGATTAGGACTGGTCATTCTGAAGCTGATAAAGAAAAGGTTTCTAGGTATGTCTATGGTTTGATACCTAGTATTCAAGAAGAGTTACTCACTGTTTAGATGACAACAATAGGAGATGCTTATCAGATGGCATTTTGTTTAAGATGAAATGGTTAGTAAATTGAATTTGGAAGAAGGAAACATCCTAATCTTTACAGATTAGTTGGATACAAGATGTTTCTAAGGTTAGAATTGAGGAAAAATGCTTGGTTAATTTTCAGATTGGATCTTACCATGATGGGATATTGTGTGATGTATTGCCTATGGATGCTTGTCATCCATTGCTCAGTAGACCTGGCATTTTGACAGGAATGTGTTGTTTGATGGTTGTGCTAACACCTATGTCGTTAGGCATGAAGGAGCTCCACATAAGTTGATACCTTTATAGGAGACAGGGGTTAAAGGATGTGGAGTTATCAGGTGTTGTCCTTATGAAAAAGCTCAAGAGCAAAGGTTGGAACCTATTCCTATAAGTCCAGTTTGAAGGAAAAGGAGAATGATATCTCTAAAGAGTTTGTTGAGATAAGAAATAGATGGTTTTGCTGGCAGAGATGGTAAAAAAAATGGTGACATTTATGAAACAGAAAGATGCAAATGATACTGAGTTGGTTGAGGAGTCTGGAGAGGATGAACCTTACCGAGACACTGAGGTGATCAGTAGTGGTAGAGTCTGTTGCTATCAATTGTCGACTGGAGGGGTAAAGAAAGTGGAAAGCAGAAGAACTTTCTGCATGAGACAATGAATGAAGTGAAGACTACTTGGGATGAAGGACAAGAAGAGATGTGGGTAAAGAACAGATTTGGCATACCTATTCTGATTCCCTTGAGATGTTCTTGATTTCCTTATGAGAAAATCTTTCTTACCTGGGGTGTTTGATACAGGAGCATCTTAGGTTCTTGGCAATCTTGTATCACCAAAAATATATTTGTCTTTGAAGGTAGATTGTTGGTTTTGATATGGTTTGGAGGAGTTCTTGCTCGATTTGGGAGACTGGTTTCTCAATTTTTGCGTTTACCGAGGTGCTCGATCTCTGAAGAATGCTCGGTGATTGAAAGCGTCGGTCTCTGGCACTCAGTGATAACTATGTTGCTCGGTCATGCGTGGCATGGTCGGTCAGCTGGTGCTTTGGCTATTTCTTCTATTGCTCGGTGTTCTTGCTTACCGACTGGATTGTTTGGATAGATCATCTTGGCTAACTGGTGCATTTAATTTGGGTCATGCTCCTCATGTTATGGATTGACCGTTAGATGTGTGGGGACCTAGATCTGGTTGGTTGCATTCTTCTAGGCAGATCTGATGACGTTGGGGCCATCTTTGAGATTTTATTATTTTGTAAGGCTATGTGAGAGCCAACTAATGTTGTAGCATTTAATATTTGTTTGTATTGGTTAATTGCTTCATCAGCCAGCTTGTGGGTGGGAATCAATATTTATAGGATGCTCGGGTAGTTGTTGAGGGCATCAGATTGTTGGGAGAAAGGTTGTAGCCTACGAGCTTAGAACAGGAAGATTTCTTGGAAATTTTGAGTACAAGTTTAGATCCTTCCTAGGTGCCTACCAGGGTGATGCGTGTTGCAGACCTGACTAGCTGAATGCTGATGTTGGGGAAAAGATTTGGATCTTGTGTGATCTTGTAAACTGTTATTTGCATTGTAATCGCCCATAATCGGGAAGGCCTTATAGCCTGACACATTGAATGTAATCATGGGGACTGTGCACTTGGTGCCTTCTCCTTTTTGTTAGTCAATGTGTCATGTACTGAACTCTCATAGGTCTAGTCTAGTCCATTTATGTTTTCCACAATGTTATCCTTGGGAAGAGGGTGTTTATGAATTGAGGTCTTATGTTTCAAGACCCTTATTCAAAATATTTATGTTTTCCTCTGCACAGTGTCAAATATCCCATCCCTTGTTGATAAGAATCACACTTACATTAGCAGTGATGTGCTTTAATTTGGACCCTTGCAAATACTCCTACAGTAGGATATAAATGTGTGAGACCTATATCTAGTGATTTTGGCTTCTTTTTCTCCTACCAACAATGAAAGGAATGTGATGCACCATGTTGTGAATGAGTGATGATAGACAACTCTACCTAGAAAAGGTTGAATCCCTACAAATACCATTTGACAAATTTCTATCCTGCACAATAACGACTTGATTTAGCATTTTGCTTCCACTTATCTTAGGTTGTTTGATTAAAGGTGGTCTCCTCCCTTTTCCTCAAACACGAACCATGAAGAGTTGGCTTCTAAAATTCTAAAGGTTGTGTTGCAGGCTTTACCCCCATCCCACCCTTGCAACACTTCTGCAATTGCCCCTCAAAGAGGTGAGAGCCGATCTAGGGGATCAACAATATTCACAAATCAAATTCAAATTTTGTATGATCCATCAAAAAGTCAAAGTAGATTTTGTTGTGTTTGGCAAGGTACAATTTTTTTCCTCACTGCTATTTTTTGGCCCCTCGTGATTTTGCACATACCTCTCTCTCTCTCTCTCACACACACACACTCAAGTACAAACATAGATGAGCATATTGGTAATAGTAATTTATTATATTCCTCATTTAAAGGTTGTTTTAGTTATTATTTGGTTCTTGTAGCTCGATGTATATTTAATTTGAAGCTACCACTTCTCCATTATTTATTGCACAAGCAACATTATATTCTTAATTGTCTAACAAATGAACTCATGTATTACATAAATTTATACAAAGAATAGTCATTTATTATAAAACTAATTTTTTATTAGAAAAATAGATATATTAATTAAAAAAGTATAAAGAGAAGCATTTCAAAATAATTTTAAAAAAAACTTAAGTTTGGAAAAATAATAATTTAAGTTTGAATACAACTTGAAAAAAGTTACCCACTAAATTGATTTTTCTATTCAACTAAATAATATTTTTTAAGCCCATAAAAATGTACTACCATTTATGTCTTAAGAAGTAGGACATATGCTAAAATAAACTTGATAGGTGATGAATATGTTCCAATGAGTTTAGGAAACTTTACCCTAGTTTTGTTCCTCTACAATAATAACAAGTGCCGCATAGTGGCCAAGTACTTAATAATGAAATATATATGATGTACAATATTAAGATTTTATAATAGCTATATTTATATAATAATATTATTAGTACTTGCTAATAGGCTAAGCAAGGTACTATTGTATCTATTTTTTAGTTTTTAATCTTAACTAGTGATTAAATAAAACTGTTTAGACCAATTAGAATTTTTTAGATTTTGTATTTTGTAATAAATTTCATATTTTGTAAAGTTAGGTGCAATATTTTTAACTTTATAATTTATAGAAATCATTTTTCCGCTAAATCATTTGAAGTCTTATTACAGGAGTGAACCAATTAAAATTTACCACATTTGTTATTAATAGTACACTTTAAATTTAATATAATGAAAATGCATTGCTCCTTCCATATTGCATAGTTTTCGGCTTGGAAACAATTTTTGTTTATATCTTTAATTATGATTTTCATTAATTTTTTTAAAATATTAATTGTCTATTAAAATTTTTAAGTTTTAAATTATATTATATTAACTCACTTTTTCTATTGTAAATGATATAATATAATATATTTATTCTCATTTATATATATTTTTAAAATATTTTAAAATTTATTATATGTAAAATAAAAAATTAACACAAAATTAAGTTTAATTAATATTAAAATTTATATTTTAAATGTAATTTTTGTTATTAATTAGAAATGTTACATTATATATATATATATATATATATATATATATATATATATATATATATATATATATATATATATATATATATATATATATATATATAAATTATGTATAATATAATAATACAATATTATATATACAATAATATTAATCATGTGTAATAAAAAATATATATCAATAAAATAAAATTAACACTATTGTTATATTTACAAATAGAAGTTTAAATTAATTATAATTTGCAATCAATAATTGTTCATATAATTATAATTTTACAAAGTATTTATTATTACAATTATCATTATATAAAAAATTATAATTATATAATTAATTAAAATATCTTATATATTATAATAAATTTATTAAAATTAAGATTAAATTTATATGCAAAATTAAACTTAAAATTAATTATTAATAAGTGTACTATGTAATATATTAAATAATTTATATTAAAATTAACGTGTCATTTAGTTTTAAAAATTTTATTATATACTTGTTAGAGAAATTTTATTTTATTTTATTTTTCAATTAATTAAAAAATCATAATTTTTTTCAAAATCTTATTTAATAGTCATAATTGTAAAAATGAAAAATATAATTATTAAATATAAATTTGTAAAATTTTATAATCTATAATAAAAATATATATAAAATAATTTATATTAAAATAAATATTTATAATTTTATAATCTATATAAAATATTTATAATTTTATAATCTATATAAAAATATATATAATATTATTTATATTAAAAATTCTTGATGTCCACTTAATTTTAATAGCAGTCGTCATAGCCTGCAAAATAGTAATTAGCGTTGAAAACAAAGAAAGAAAAATTGGAGCTATTGGCGCGCGTATATATTTTAGTCTTGCGCGGGGGAGAAAATACAAAGAGAAAAACTTAATAAGCTGGAAACTCCCAGAGAAATGTCACTTCGAGGAGGCCATTAATTCTTAATTGACACGGTCAATTTTAATTTCATTCGTCATAGCCTGCAAAATAATTATGAGGGTTTGAGAGCTGAGAGAGTAAACTGTGGAAGAACAGGTTTGCAATGATGATTTGACTATACACAACTTCCGGTGTCTCGGTTTAGGTAGATTCAAGTGTACGTGATTCTATCAACGATCCCAAAAAAAAAATGAAAATACAAATAAAAAATTATGAAAAAGTACAAGTTTATATTCAATTTGTCATAATTCAACATTAAAACTATTTTAAATAATTGGTGATTTTTGTTGACTCTTGATTTGGTTGCTGGTAGACCATGACCTAAGTTGATTTATAAAGTCTTAACGGATATGTTTTATTTGATGAATAAAAATATATGTATGAATTTCTATTTTGGTTTCGATAATAAATTGAATGTAATTAAAAATTATCATGTTAGAACGGACAAAATGTTATAAAATATCATTTTTATTTTGATATGATTACAATGTTCATGATGAATATTTTGCAAGTTGTTGATTATTGAATTTGGAAACTAATCTACTCATGGAAAATTTTGAGTGTTTTATTTTTGGATAGGATATGAGGACAGGGTGTGGTCGAGGTAGGGGAGTCTAGCTCTTCGGTAAGGATGAGTTTGAAAATTATATGGATATATTACACACCACGTAGACTTTTATTTTTTGCATAGAACTATTTTGTTGTGTTTGAATTATCTGAAAAGTGAGGTGTGTATGGTTAAATTAAATTAAATGATAGAAAACAATGACGTGTTATTGATTATATTTATTTTAACTTATATCTAGAAGTTTATGCTTGTTAAAAATGTTATTATTAGTACTTCCCGATATTCATTTTTGGATTTCTTCATTAACTAGTGATTAAATGAACTCTTCTACACCAATGAAAATAAATTCAATTTTATATTTCATTATAAGTTTTTTCATTTGTAAAATATAGATGTAAAATATTTAATTTTATAATATATAAAAATTAATTTTTGATCATCTGATTGGATGAATGCGTTTGAAGTCTTATTACAAAAGTGAACCAATTAAAATTTATCACGTTTTTTATTTATTGTTGGATAATATATATTTATTCTCATCCATAAATTTTGTTCCATTCTGGCAATCATGTTTATACAATTAATTTTTACAATATATTATAATTTAAATAACAACCTATGAAATTATAATATATATTTATTTTTATTCATATTTTTAAAGTTTTTTAATTTTTATTTTTATTATATACTAATTATACATTAACAACTATTTATATAAAAAAATTATGTGATTTTATTTGTTTATAATTTTTATTTTTTCTTTACAATATATTAATATTTAAATTAAATTATATTAAATTAATATTTAATATTATTATAATAGTTTTATTTTGAAAAACTTATTAAAATTTAGTTTAAAAGATCAATTTATTTAAATTTATTTATTTATAATAGTTTTAATAAAAATTTATTACTTCTATTGTAACTATATAAAACATAATAATTGAAAAATTAATATACTATTATTTCTAGTATAACTTAAAAATTTATAAAAAATTATTATTTCTACTATTACTATTAAAAACATAGTAATTAAAAAATTTATATACTATTATAGTTTCTACTATAATTAAAGGCAAGTACTTAGCCACTACGTGATACTTGTTAAAAACATTGTTATTCTCTTTTATTTAAAATTAAGATCTATTGAAAAATGTAAATTAGTTTTTAATATCTTAAATTTTAAAAATACATTGCAAGTGATTTATATTAGATTGGGCGTGTTTAACTGTTTTCAAGAATGAGTTAACAACTGATAGTGGCTGGTAGTTTAGGGGGAATTTATAACTACCTTCTAATAGAAATCAGTAGGGAGAGTTGAATTGTTCTGTGTTTTAAAACCAAACTGTTAACCTCCTAAGAGCATGGAAATAAGGACATGCGTAGGAGATTAGGAGGGGGAAACTATGGTTAAGTAGGAGAAAACATGAGTAAAGGAGAGGAGGACGCAGGGGAAGACGGTGGTAGGAGGAGAGGAAGGTTTTCAGAGCAAAAAAGAAGTAATAATTAAGGGACGCACCAGGGAAAACAGGGGACAGTGATAGAAGGGAGACTAGAGAAGAGTATTGGGAGCATACAGAAGAATTTAAAGAAAGAAAAAAATGCAGAGTTGAGGGGAGTGTGAGTGAAGGAGGAAAGAAGAAATGCAGGGGAAAGAGTAAAAAGAAACACAATTTAAGTAGAAACCAAAACCCAAGAGAAGGTTGCATTAGGCAAAGAACATACAAAGAGGCACACACAACAAGGAAGGAGATAAGTGAGCTTCACGCGCCAGGAAGGGAGAATAGATACATCTGCAGCAAATTGGACTTATCGGGTTCTTTCAATCAAATTAGATACCAGGTTTTCTTCTTTATTACTTTCATTTTCAGAAGTATGGAGTAATAAATTATTTGCATCTTATTAGGAAGCCAGTGAATATCTTTCTTATTTGTTATTTCCTGGAATTACACGAGTCACAACACAGAAAATATGAATTTGAGGAAACACTCTAGAAGTCACATTATTTTCTTTTCTAATTCTGTTATCGGTGAAAACCATCTTGTTCATTGATACTCTGTTTAAATTCTGCAAATGAGTTTTGAGTCTTCCCAATATGGGAACGCTTTTATTATGATGCAAGTGTTTTCCGAAATATAAACCATATGAGGCTTTCATTTGAAACTAGAATCTTTTTACTGTCTCATCAATCAATTTTCATCCTCTGTTGAGACAAAAATCTGGTTTATAATATTTGAAATTAAAATAAAACCGTGTATATCTCTTAACTTGTTTAAGACAATTTAGTTTTTTTATCAAAAGTGAATGGCATGTCCCTAAACCAAACCAACTCTGTAGGTAGATGAATATCATGCTTTCTTTTTAACAAAAACGGTAGCATATGGTCTGGGTAGTGTTTCTTTTTTTGTTTCAACCTTTCCCATGTTTGAGGATGATCAATTCTAAAATACTAAAAGAATTGCAAGGTGAGTCTATAATGATAAGGTAGAGGCTTGTACGTAGGATTTCTCAGAGCTATGTCATTGAAAAATCTAAACACATGGCTGTATCTGTTTATCCCAACAATTGGAAACAATGTTGAAAACACATGTATATGTTATAATTGTTGTCAAGAAATTCCTGTAAACAAATTTTCTATTGTTGTGCTCGGACTTGAACCTTAGTTTCATATAATAGTGGCAGCCATCTGTGTGAGAGAAGTTTTTAACTTTTAGGAACAATCATTATGCTGATAGAATTTTTATAACCAGATTAGAAATTAACTTGCTTGCCGAAGATCATTTTATATAATTTTGTACTGAAGTTGTAGTATTTATTTAGTTGTTTATCCTTAAACAAACACAACATAATGTTTATTATTTTATTTTGTTAGAATTGATGTGTAATGTGGAACAGATATAGAAGAGTAATTTGATGTATTGCTTGTTAGTAAAACTGTTTTGTAAAGATATTTTGGCCAAAGTTTTGTTTTCACATATGTATCATTATTATGCTTGGTTAGTTATGAATTTTTCTCTCTGCCACCCTGTGATTAGGAATTATATTTAGACTACAAAATGTTAAGTAGATAAATTCACAGTTGCATCATTTCTTCTGACTCATCAATGCCGAGATGCTAGTCTCCTCGAGAAGGGTTGGTGCACTTTCCATTTCAGGGTAAGCCCCGCGGGAGCTAACCACTCCATGGTTGGATGGAAAAAGTGAGTGGAACACTCTCATCTCAGGATTTGCAAGTGGACGTGTTGTTTAGAGGCTTATGAGATAGGGATTACTGACAATGTGGTGCCATGTTACCGTAAATTTGACGGTTGGGAAATGTAATTTTTCATTTATTAATGTAAATTAGTGATGTATATGGTTGGATCGACAAAAGGTCAAAAATTTATAATTATGATGTATTTTCACTGGTTATATGATTGTACTTCTCGACGATTTGGTCGAATGTTATAATTTGCAACACCTTTTATCATTATTGTATGTTGACATTTATGGTCGAATTATGTAACATTGATGACATACATGGAATATTATTCTTTGACCTTGTTATTTTAGGCTATTTTCATGTTTTAACTTTTTAAGGGAAAATGGGTCTTTACACAACGCAACATACATCTATTTGGTTGACCACTTTGATTGAAAAAATAATATATAATATTTAATAAATTTAATTTATAATAGAATTTTTATATCTAAAATAGAAAATATGATTAAATTTTTATTTATAATTATAATTTATCTTTGTTTAGTGAAATTTATTAGACACTAAGAGTGTGAGGATTTGTTTGTTGGGATGTTTAAATTGCTTTGCACTATATTTAAATAATGACGCAAAAGGGTGAGGTGAAATGGTTTTTTTTTTCACCTTTTGACACTTCAATAATTTTTAAGGGAGCTCATTCTTTTAAAATATTCTAATATAAACATGCATATTACATATTAATAATGATAATCAATTAATAATATTTTATTCCTACAGTGGCATCATACATCAATGTAAACATTTAACTATTTTTAATAAATTTGATGTTGGTCTGAGTGTTTTATAGTGAGATGACAGAGTGACGAGTTGGCAGATTGCAGTTTAATGGAGGCAACTGTAGTGACCAACAATGAAATATTTCCACACAAATAGTGTTGGAATTTAAAGTAACAACTATCTTAAAAAATAAATTGTTATTGTTATGTTTCCATCTACACATGCAAGGCCACTTGGCACTGCACACAAGCCCAAAAAACTACTGCTAGACATTTGGCCCAGCATTTATTTCAGAGTCTTGACAAATGGCATAGTTTTCAACAAATCTTTGTGTTAAGGCTTAATAATTTTAAACTGGTATCGTAAGGCAGAGCTAGACAGGCTGTCAAATAAGGAATCAAGAAATATTTTTTGAGGGTTTCACATAACACATCACAGAACAATCTACCGAGCCTTAAGAATGTTAAGTATGAAATTTTTTTTGAGAATGAGATCTCATTTGTCAATTATTGTCTTGATCACAGGGTCTCCTTAGCAACCTCTCACTCTTTCAACACAACAACAAGAGACAGAAAACTCAGCAGTCTAGATAAGAACATCAAGGGAGTTGCTTTGTCTCAAAATGATTCACTATCATTTTCTTCTGAGTATAGAGGGGTAATGGTGAAACGACTTCTAGTAATGGAGAATAAGAAGAAGAAGAAGTAGTTGAACCTGACAGTAAAAACTATCATCATCATCGCAACAATGGGGTATCTGAAAAGGCGTATGCAAATTATTCAATTTTGTACATAGTTTTAACCTTTTTTTCATTTCTTTTTAGTTGTCGAAACGAGGGCATTTTTTTATATCTAAAATAGATAATATAATTAAATTTTTATTTATTATTATACTTTTGTCTTTGTTTAGTGAAATTGATTAGACACTAAGAGTGTGAGGATTTGTTTGTTGGGATGTTTAAATTGTTTTGCACTATATTTAAATAATGACGCAAAAGGGGTGAGGTGAAATGGTTATTTTTTGACCTTTTGACACTTAAATAATTTTTAAGGGAGCTCATTCTTTAAAAACATTCTAATATAAACATGCATATTTCATATTAATAATGACAATCAATTAATAATTAATTAATGAGGATTTGTTTGTCGGGATGCTTAGGTATTTGGTTAAGCTAATTGTTAAAGTAAAAAGTGAGTAGATCATATTCTTGACACAAAAGGGGCTAGGTGAAATGATCACTTTTTGAACCTTTGACACTTAACTAATTTTATAGGGAACTTATTACTATGTAGAAGCCAAAAAAATAGTTTAGTTATACTTTAAGCTCTCTGGGTTTGCTAACTAAAATAGTGTGATCTCGAGGATAAATAAAGTACCAAAGGTCAAAATATTTTTTGAGCATAACTTATCATAATTTAAATTGAGAGTTCACATGAGAGTAGAAATCAAAAACATTATTGAAATTCAAGCATTAATTTTAAGGGCAGTGATAGGACGATTTCAAAAAGTTTGAATTTTATTTAGATGGGTCAAATTATGTAGGAAAAGTGACACAAGTTTGAGCATACCTTGCCATTTATAGCAAGGTTGCATGGAAAAAGAAAAATAAAGATAAAATCCCATTGCTATTTTTCTCCTCTTGATCAAATTCTGTGTTCATTCTTTTTAAAAATTCTAGTATAAACATGTATCTAGTACATATTAATAATGATAATCAATTAGTAATTATTGCTAATAGATGATATATTTTTACTATTATGACAAATTTCTAAATTCATATTTAACACAATCTTATTAGAAATATTTTAAAATTAATATCACTATATACTAAATTCATATTGAAAAATATAAACTATTCTCAAAATTCATATTAATTATCTAAAGAGACATTATGAGGATCAATGATAATGTGTCTAAGATTAAAACAAGACATCATGAATGTTGGTGCCCAGAAATGATGGATTCTCTTTTGGCCAACTGATAGGTATAATGGCGATGCACCACTTATACCTCTGCAATTTTGGCTTAATCAAGCCAAGGCTGGTAGGCCTAATTTCACTTTGAACTATCAAATTTTCTATATCACAGTTGTATGTACATAAAAAAATAAAGTTCCTCCAAAGGTGGTGAATAATCCCTGGAGGGAAACAACAAATCTTCTGATAATTTCTAATATGTAAAGCTTAAACTAAACTGGATAACCACTAAGAATCCTAAATGTAATGCTTTAAAAAAATGATTAAATTATCTACAAACTACAAAGTATGAACCAAATGACAATTTCCAAATAATGATTAGATCAGTGCCTTCTAAAAAAATTGGGCTATGGAGTCAGAAAACTTTCAATCCAATTACGATCGGAGATAGTTTTTAAAAAAAATTGCTTTAATAAGACAAGACTATCATCTCAAGGGCTTCTACTCAAAATATAACTCAGATTACACGATTAGTCTTAGAATTTAACTTTGCTCAAGAGACCGACAAAAACAAAAGAAGATTCACAGATCTTTCAGTTGATATTCAAATTGTATATTGATTTTGAGTTATAACATTCAGATAATTTAACACAATGAAACACTCTATAAAATAGAATATTCGAAAGACTAATTGAAAATATATAACTTATAACCACAAATTAAAAAAAAAATGACACTTATCTTTATTGATGTTGAAAAACTGGTACATAAGGGGTCATAGTTGTAGTTGTTGAATAATTCTACCCCTACTGTAGATGTATATGTAATTTGTGATATTGGTCTTGGTATCCTATATTTATAAAATTTTAGGGATGCATACACGCTTCAAACCAATGCATATGTTCAGAACTAAAACCTAATCCCTAAATCAACAACTGAAACATAATAAATAATTACAATAAAACATTAACCATCTAAAGGTTAATTAATAAATCAATTTCAATAAATTTGTCTTGAAATGCTCCTTGTGAAATGTTCCCGCACATGAAATAAATTAATCAAGAACCATATTAAATTAATTAGGGTTTAATGTGACCCAAACTTTATTTATATTTTTAATCCCCTTTAGAAATATTTTACCTTCACAAAGTATATATTATTTAATAAATACTATTTCAAAGGAATAATAATTACCCAAATATTATTTATTAATATCAACCACAGGGTAAAAATATCATGTTTCCAAGACATGTAAAGATTATATACCTTTTAAAATATCAATATAATCTCAAAAGAAAAATATAATATTTTCACTCATATCGTTCTTTTGAGAAATAATATTTTTCTTTTTTCCAGATTTTCAACTATTAACATAAGGCAAAAGAATAGTAAATCTCACCTCAAAGTAAAAAGAACTAAAATACACTCTTGGAAAATAATAGAATATATTTAAACATTTTGAGGTAATTACTTTCACTCAAATAGAAATATCTAATCAACAATATTAGTTTGCCCTAATGAAGTTGATTCAAAATAATTTTGAATAATCATGATAAAAATATCCATTTCCTTTTTAACAAATATTACCCCAAAGGATCAATCACAATATTATCAATTGTAATTACTATAGGGTAAAAGCATTATAATTATATCATTTCACTCTAACAATTATTTTCAAAGAATATAATAGAGCAATTGGTTTAAAAGGGGGAAATGGGTAGTTAAGTTAGTTAAGGGGTTGGCTTGAGAGGATGAGTGTTCAACTCCCTCTGGCCACCCTTTTGATCACTGTGTAAAAATTACTTTGATTTTCTTACCTGAACAAAATTAATTCCATCCCAAAATATCTCAAGGAATAAAATTAGACTAACTGGTTAGGGAGGGAATGGGTAAGTAGATAGGAAAAGAGGGTAGGCTTGAGAGGTTGATTGTTCAACTCCCTCTTGCCATCCTTTTGTTCAAAAAGAAATATTTTACTTTAAATCACCCCTTTTGCCTAAACATTATTATTATTCTTTTATAATTATTTTTTATTTCAAAAAATATAAATGCATTTAACACATTAAAATAAAATAATTAATTTGGCTCATATAGTTTAACAGGGAAATAAATATAAAAATGAGATAATAAGAAACACTTCCCTCAAAAATTTATGCAAATTTGTGCCTGTAATTTTGGGCTCCACCAATGGCTCCACTTGGGGACGTGCATTCATATGTGAATACATCCAGAATCTAGCTATCTCTAGGAAAGCGGACCATTAAATGCAAAGCAAAAAATAATAATGACAAAATACACAATGAATAATACTTCCCTGATTAAATCTGTTGGTGCTCTTAACATCTTATATCTGAGCTGTTTTGGAGCTCACCAGCACTCCAAAATAATTAAAAACATTGTAAAAATATCACCCAAGGTGATATATATGGTCTGGTCAATCATTTTAAGATTAAAATCATCATTCCGAGTTCATATTTAACCCCCAAAAATGGCTCGAACAGTTTGCATGGGAATACAATTCTGGTGGCTATTTCTGAAAATGTCTGGGCAGTTTTTAGGTTGCCGACATCTTAAAAACATATGAGATTGCAAGAAAATCACTTTCCATATATGGGAAAATTTCTGGGGTCATTTGGGATATGTAGATGACTATTTGCAGCCCAAAAATGATCCCAAAATTATGCCTCAACATTAAAAACGTGATTCAGATTTTTGAACATCTATAAAATTTGTGTTTCCTCCACTGCCTTTGCACCTACATTGTTAATGTTCTATCAGTAATACATTTTGGAGAAAATCATTCTACTTCATTCCCAAAAATAACATTTTCATAGTGTATTAACGAAATATTAAATATTAAGATTCAAATGCATATTAATATGAAAAATATATCAAGATAGAAAAATCAAAATATGCAATTTTAACATCAATACATAATTTAAGATGCAGGAGAACACTAAAAAGACGTGAGAATAAAATATACTTCCCTGAATTTTTCTTCATGGCTTTGTGGATGCATTTTCTTTTCCACACGAGTGAAGCCTGTTATCACACCATTAATTTTAAGTATACAAAACATAATAGGAAAAACTTAACTAATGATATTGAAATTATTAATCAAAATAAATGAAATAATAATAGAATATAGATAGGAAGAAACAACTCCTTGAAATAGATCCCAATCCGAGATAGTTGAATGCTAGTGCTTTCTTCTATCATAGATTTTATTCTCATCTCCACACATTACCATTTGAATATATCTTTATTGTTTACCGGTTCATCATGTTCAGAGGTTTTCACAAATCTCCTTTGTGACCCTTTAAATTTACATTTTGGTTTTTTTTAATTTGTGTACCAGCATTGTAAGTTGAGTCCTCCTTATTGTGACTTTTGTAGAAATGTTTGAAATTCATATTCCCATGGCTTTTGTAATTTCTTTCAACTTGTAAGTTGCCCTTGGTGTGAAATTCATTTCTGAGAGAAAAAATTTGTAATAAAATCTTCTTATAGTATTCTTCTCTTTCGCCTAATGTCTCTGAACACGTATCATCTTCTTGGAAGTTCTTAAATAATTCACCAGATGAAGTGTGACTTGATAGTTTATGATGAATATTTTTTGTTGGCATGTGACGTTTTGGAGTACTGGGAATCATTTAAGGGTTTTCATTTATGGAAACACTTATGTTAGAACGATCGCATGTTAAGGAGATTTCCACCAGAGTCTCATTCATAAAAATGATTAAGTACAGAATCAGGTTGACAGGGCACAATGGCACAACTTTCGTCAACGATGAAGATATATGAGGTATTATGGCTTGCGAAGTTAACTGAAGATATTTTGGGATGTGTGCATGCTTCAGTTAAGAGCACATAAGTTTTGGTTACCATATCTATGAGATATAGTGATCGGAAGGTATGCGAAGACAATAAAATAGTGTAATAGGGTATATGAACAGTTGCAAAGATTAAGGAAAGAATAATGGATATGGTAACGTGCTAAGTTAAGTAAATAAAGTATATTTTCAACTATTTGGTAATATAAGAGCACCGACTCCATGTATATTATTTGCATAAGTTTCTATTATGTTTTGTATGGAAATTATGAGGCCGAGTGGAAGGCTAATTCTGTATAAGTATAGATTGGTTTTGTGAAAGCGAAGATGAGAAGGAATTATCATAATGGAGTAAGTTTGTGAATATAAGAGCAGAGATCAGATGCAAGATTAGTAAGAGGCCAAGCTACAATTGGAACTATCTAAGCAAGATAAGTGCTTGTATTGTTCTCCTTTTGAGAACTACTTTTGAAGACAAGTATTGATTGTAAGAGTAGTTTGCTCACCACCTTTAACCAGGTGTTTTGTATACCCCTAACAGGGTTTTATATTCATCTAACAAGGAAATTTACTATGTAACAATCAACTCCTAACAGGGCTAGATCTCCTAATAGGGATACTATATTTTAGTACATATTTGTGGGTACCATCCTCATCGGGGTTTTCCCTTTGGTTAGGGTTTCCTTGAGAAAAAATCATGGTGTCATGAGTAATGCATTATGCTTATATGTTCTTTTCATTTTTGCATTACTTTGGATTGTTTATAATTGTTTAAAGTTGAAATCAAAGTTCTATAATACTGATTCACCCCCCCCTCTTAGTGTTACCTAATCCTAACAATTGGTATCAAAGTGTTTGGCCCTTTGAGAGAAAGCTTAACAGCTTAAGGGAGATCAGAATGGATTCAGAAGATTTACCAATGAACTTTGAAGCTGCACTTGAAGATCTGGATTAAATGAAAGCTGAGAATGGTGAACTAAAATTCAAATTAAGAAGAGCAGAAGGTTTCATGAGAAAACTTAAAGAACAACTTGAGGTTGTAAAAAATCAAATACAAGACCTTATGGAGAAAATCAAAGAAGGTTCAGACAATGATACATTAGACAAAGTAAAGAAGTTGGAGCAAGAAAAAGAACAAATCAATCTCTTGATGATCAAGGAGATTCAACATGAAAAGGATGAAAGAAACAAAGTTGAAGAGTCACTAAAAGAAGCTAACTTGCAGATAGGACAAATAAAGAATGAACTTAACCATTACAAGGATAAATATCAAGAATCAAGGATAAATATAATCAAATCATTAAAGGTGAACTCACTCAAGCCAAACTACACATTGAGAAATTACACATGAGTAGAGACATGAATGATGAACAAAGAGCAGGACAAAAATCTAAAGAAGACATGAGTGGATCCAATAAAGCTGAAAGTTTAAAAAACTCAAGAAGAACCAAAAGAAGCCAAGAATGAGGAAAGACCTACAAATGAAGAACCTAGAGAACAGTTCAGACCTTTCAAAGGTAGATGCTTCAGATGCAAAAAAATTAGACACATGAAAAGAGATTGCAGAAATAAAAGTAATTCTAAGCCCTTTACCAGGTATTATTTTAATTGCTACGAGTATGGACAAAAGAAGGCAAATTGTAGAAAACTTGATCAGTCTAGGAATAAACAAAAATATATCAGAGAAGAATTTGTAGCCAAGATTACATGTCAAAAATGCAATAACTTTTGGCACACAAAAAGGTACTGTAAGCTACAAACTAATCAAGAAAGAAGAAGACCACCTATTTTTTCTCAGATGCAACAATCTAGGTCACATTGTGAAGTTTTGTAGATACAATGGAGATGACAACAAAAGAGAACCAAGAAGATCTAGTGAACCAAAAGGACCATCACCTGTGGTCATAAGGAAGAATATTAGTAATAGTGGTAAAATCCTAAATGATTACATGAATGAACACAAGAACTTAGAGGATGAAAAGATATGGCAAGTAAAAGTTCTAAATAAGGCTAGTTCTTTCATCCAAGTCAAGTAAAAGTTCAACTCCCTGAAATAGATCCCAATCCGAGATAATTGAATGCTAGTGCTTTCCTATATCATAGATTTTATTCTCATCTCCACATAGTACCATTATTCTGAATATATCTTTATTGTTTATTATTTCATCATGTTCAGAGGTTTTCAAAAATCTCCTTTGTGACCCTTTAATTTTACATTTTAGTTTATTTTTTATTTGTGTACCAACATTGTAAGTTGAGTCCTCCTTACTGTGACTTTTGTAGAAATGTTTGAAATTCATATTCCCATGGCTTTCGTAATTTCTTTCAACTTGTAAGTCGCCCTTTGTGTCAAATTAATTTCTAAGAGAAAAAATTTGTAAGAAAATCTTCTTATAGTATTCTTCTCTTTCGCCCAATGTCTCTGAACACGTATCATCTTCTTGGAAGTTCTTAAATAATTCACCAGATGAAGTGTGATTTCATATGTTATGATGAGTATTTTTACTATAAGAAATCTCCCAAAAATAATCATCTTCCTTATCAATAGAAATAATATCTTTATTCTTTGTAGAAAATCCTTCCTGCTTATATTCTGAACGTATTTCTAATTTGTCTTCATAAAATGGTGATCCACATTCTGAATACATTTCTTCATCAATATCCAATAAATTTGAAATATTTTCCAAATTATTAACAAGAATGTTTTCTTCTTCATGAATAATTATTTTATTTTCCTGAGGTTTATCTACCCCATCAAAATGTATTGATTTATCCATCTTCCTATCATGGTGATCTGAGAAAAACTTCAGACCATTTTTCTTGACATATTTTTGATATTCAAGATCCAACAAATCTGAAATCTTCTCTGTACTATGAGAATGCTCCTCTTCATTACTGAATCCATTCATTTTTATACAAGTCTCTTCTTGGATGGGATCTTCTTCCATCTGATCTAAAATTTCTTGTTTATCTGAATCTAGAATATCATTAGGTCTTTGTGGCCCTTTTGTAACTTTATCATTTTCTTCCATTACATCTTCATATACAATTTCTAGAAATAGCTTTACCTGATCACGAGTTACTCCTAAACTGTATATTTTTAAAAAAAAATAAGGCCTAATATCATAAGGTATTTCACAGAAAATATCTATCATCCTAATAAACAAACTCACCATATTTTTAATATCATACCTTTCTAAATTAATAAATGCATCCAAGGGAGATATACATGATTCTTCTTCCATAAAGCAATCCCAGTCTTCTGAAAATCTTGTACGGAGTCGCCACCTCAAGTGTCTTGAGGAAAATATTATTTCCTGCTTATCCTAAGCAGAGTTTTGAAAAAATTTAAATAGAGTTGCCACCCTTATTCTTAAGGGAAAAATTATAATGAGTTCTATTCTCTAACATAATCTAACCAATGCCTCAACTAGAAATTCTAAATGATGTTTTTACAAACATCTTCCCAGTAGAGTCACCAATTTTTTGGTGCCTAAAAATGATGGATACGATTTTGGCCAACTAACAGGTATAATGGTGATGCACTTCTCATACCTCTGCATTTTTTGCTTAATCAAGCCAAGGCTGGTAGGCCTAATTTCACTTTGAACTATCAAAATTTCTATGTCACACAACTGCTTAAATAAACAAACAAAGCTCCTCCCAAGGTGGTGAATAATCCCTGGAGGAAAATAACAAATCTCCTGATAATTTATAATATGTAAAGCTTAAACTAAACTAGATGACCACTAAGAATCCTAATTGTAATGCTTTGAAAAAATGATTAAATTATCAACAAACTACAAAGTATGAACCAAATGACAATTTCCAAATAATGATTAGATCTGTGCCTTCTAAAAAACTTGGGCTATGGAGTTAGAAAACTTTCAATCCTATGTACGATTGGAGACAGTTTTCAAAAAAACTTGCTTTAATAAGACAAGACTATCATCTCAAGGGCCTCCACTCAAAATATAACTCAAACTAGATTACACAGTTAGTCTTATTGAATTTAACTATGTTCAAGAGATCAACAAAAACAAAGGAAGATTCATAGATCTTTCAGTTGATATTCAAACTGTATATTGATTTTAAGTTATAACATTCAGGAAATTTAACATAATGAAACACTCTATAAAATAGAATAACTGAAAGACTAATTGAAAACATATAACTTATAACCACAAATAAAAAGAAATGACACTTATCTTTATTGATGTTGAAAAATTGGTATATAAGAGTTCATAGTTGCAGTTGTTGAACAATTCTACCCCTACTATAGATGTATCTGTAATCTGTCACATTGGTCTTGGTATCCCATATTTATAAAATTTTAGGGATGCATACATGCTTCAAACCACTGCATCTGTTCAAAACTAAAACCTAATCCCTAAATCAACAACTAAAACATAATAAATAATTACAATAAAACATTAACCCTCTAAAGGTTAATTAATAAATCAATTTCAATAAATTTGTCTTGAAATGCGCCTCGTGAAATATTCCTGCACATGAAATAAATTAATTAGGAACCATACTAAATTAATTAGGGTTTAATGTGACCCAAACTTTATTATATTTTAAATTCCCTTTATAAATATTTTATCTTCGCAAAGTATATATTAATTACTAAATACTATTTCAAAGGAATAATAATTACCCAAATATTATTTATCAATATCAACCATAGGGTAAAAATATCATGTTTCCAAGACATGTAAAGATTATATACCTTTTAAAATATCAATATAATTTTAAAAGACAATGTATTTATGCATTTCAAAGCAATTATGTTTCCATCGGGAAAATATAATATTTTCACTCATATCATTCTTTTGAGAAATAATATTTTGCTTTTTTCCAGATTTTCAACTATTAACATAGGGCAAAAGAATAGTAAATCTCACCTCAAATTAAAAAGAACTAAAATACACTCTTGGAGTATAATAGAATATATTTTCACATTTTGAGGTAATTACTTTCACTCAAATAGAAATATCTAATCAATCATATTAGTTTACCCTAATGAAGTTAATTCAAAAGAATTTTGAATAATCAATATAAAAATATTCATTTCCTTTTTCACAAATATTACCCCAAAGATCAATAAATATTTATAAAAGGAAAATATTCCAATATTTGAAAACATTCAACATGAAGGATCAATCACAATATCATCCTTTTTAATTACTATAGGGTAAAAGCATTATAATTATATCGTTTCACTTTAACAATTATTTTCAAGGAATATAATAGAGCAATTGGTTAAAAAGGAGGGAAATGGGTAGTTAAGGTAGTTAAGGGGTTGGATTGAGAGGTTGAGTGTTCAACTCCCTCTCCCCACCCTTTTGTCCTTGAGTGTAAAAATTGCTTTGATTTTCTTACCTGCATAGGAAAAGTGAAGAAAATTAATTCCATCCCAAAACCTCTCAAGGAATAATATTAGACTAACTGGTTAGGGAGGGAATTGGTAAGTAGATAGGAAAAGAGGGTAGGCTTGAGAGGCCAAGTGTTCAACTCCCTCTCACCACCCTTTTGTTCAAAAAGGAATATTTTACTTTAAATCACCCCTTTTGCCTAAACATTATTATTATTCTTTTATAATTAATTTTTATTTCAAAAAATATAAACGCATTTAACACATTGCAATAAAATAATTAATTTTGCTCATATAGTTTAACAAGGAAATAAATATAAAAATGAAACAATAATAAACACTTCCCTGAAAAATTTATGCAAATTTGTGCTTGTACTTTTGGGCTCCACCAATGAATACAAAGAAATAGTGACTTGTAGATATTGGGGCATATTGACAAGGAGACAATATACAACAATTCTCAATTGCAATAGCAATAAAGAGTCATTGGATTAACAATGTATGAGAAGTCTCAATGGAGAGAGGTATAATTGAAAGAATAATAATGACCTTGAATATCAAAATACTATATCGTTATTATAAATGTAAAAGTGGAAACAAAGTTATAACCTTCTATTGCACACATAGATTAATAGTTTGAGCCTTCAAAACTGAATTTAATGTGAAATATTATTTACCTGGTTCAATGTGAGTCCAATCAAAGGGAATGTCTTAAAGTTAAAATTTATATATTTATATATTTATATACATGATAAAAGTGCAGGGCATATGCTCAAGTCTTCCATTTCTAAAGTCTTCTACATACAACATTCGAGCAGAATGTTGGACATGTAACCGTTGGATAAGTTTTTCATTGGTAAGTGTTGGTGTAATTAAGTATTTACTAATTACACTTTACTTAAGTTTACTTAGGATAATGCATTTGCATATTAGTTGTCTTTGAGACACCTAGGAGTTTGCATTTCATTTTAGCACATGGTTAGGAGAATCTCCACTTTAGGTGGTCATAGTTGTCTTCTCATACCTCTTTGTGTGTGAGATCCACCTTTAGTGCTCTTATCACATTATCATCCTCTCATTGTCAAGCACATGTTTCTCATACTTTCATGTACAATGGAGGATAATCCACCTTTGGTGGACATGTGATTCCACCATGTTTAGTTGTGATCTTATCACTTGCATATCTTCTAGATATCATGCATTGCCTATATATTTAGGCACTCCTACTTTGTAATCAATCAATCATTCATTCAATCTACTATTCATTATTTGATCAGTTGATCATATCATATTTGTCTCTCTTGTGCTATCTCTTGAGCTTCTAGATCTTGGCATCTATTCTTTTTCTTAGGCAAATTCTTACATGGTATTAGAGCGATATCAAAATTCTTACATGGTATCAGAGCCCAAGGAGTTTTCATTGCATAGCCATTGGAGAGCCATTGATTGCTTCAACTTTTGGAGGGTCATGATTCAGCCGGGATCAGTATTTTGTGAGACTATTTTGAGCAAGATCGGACCTCACCATTGCATCCAGGTGGCTATTTCCATAAATTTTGACTATAAATTTTCCTATATTGGGCAAAAGTCAAATTTGAGGCAAAATTTTTCTGCAAATCAGACCCCTATGGCCAATCTACAAAATTAAAGCACTTTGGGCCAAATCTAACATTGTCATTGCAATTAGAGCAGCCAAAAACCCTAAGATCGACTATTCATTCACCCAGATTGAACACCGTTGGTCTCAGAAAAAAAAATATCCCTCCCTACTCCGTCGCACGGATCTACAAAAGGTATGATTTTTATTTTTTAATAATTTTTCATTTTTTATTATTACATTTCATTTTTATTAAAAATTGAAAAATTAAAATATAAAAGGGGTTTTGCTTTTGGTTTTTGAAAAGTTTTATTTTAAAAAAAGAAAAGTTTTTTAAAAATTAATTTTTTTTCTGCAGTACGCACTACAGATAGTGCGGTACGCACTGCAGTGACAGTGCGGTACGCACTACCACATTGCAATGCGGTACCCGCACTGCCAATGCGGGCTCCCCCGTAAGGGGTTTATTTAATTTTTTTTTTAAATAGTTTTTTTTAAATGTTTTTTTTATAAAGTTTTTTTTTAAATAAAAACTTTTTTTATATATGTTTTCTTTTAATAGTTTTTTTAATAAATAAAAACTTTTTATTTAATATGTTTTTTTTAATAAGTTTTTTTAATAATTTTTTTTGGTTTTAATAAAACATTTTTAATGTTTTCTTTATTAAATTTTTTTAATAAAGTTTTTATAAATCAAAAAAAAAAAATTTAAAAAAAATTATATTTTTTTTTCTTTCAATAAAGTTTTTTTAGCCTTTTAATAAATATTTTTCTTAAACTCATTGCGTTTTTAAAAAATAAAATATTAATAAATAAGTAAAATTGGGAACACTAGTTTTTTTCTTTGCCACTTGTATACCTATTTTGTAGCATCATCCAACCGGCAGCAGGGGGGAGGCCAATTTTGTCCCAAAGACTTCCTAGCACAAGGCCAACAAGAGGACACTTTTTCTGCAGCATTTGACAGGGCATCCTTGGTGGCTTTATCTTTTACATGTTTCCAGCTTTGCATTGTATTTGATGTTGTATGCTCTTGCATGAGCAATGTTGTACACACACTATCATAAAGTGCCACATTTTTTTGTACCTTGTCATTGATGACACATTTGATGTAATCCCTATGTTAGTAGATTAGGAATATCATGGGACTTGGTTTTTGAAGGTTATGCTCCAACCAATTAATGGATGCACAACACAAGTTCAAGTATACCAACTTGTCAGCTGAGTACCCAATTGGTGCTTGCAGGTGTCTCCATGCCTCATCTCTATCATATCCTAATGGGCATTCCGTTAGTCATTCTACATCAACATTGGTACCTGATTTTGTCACACTTTGACATTCTTGGTGAAGCATTAGCTCTATTTTCTTCCTATGGAGGAGTATTGGTCAACATCTTGGACCATCTTTGCAGGAGATTCAACATTGAGGGGGGGCTACTTTGTCTCTCTTCCCTATTTCCTTCCTTTCGGGGGATTTTTTATTGTATTTGCATGATGTATGTCATAATAGGGTAGTCTTGATTACTCCATCCTTGCATGCATCTTGTATTCATCTCTCTTTTTGGGGGAGGGTTTTTCCCATGAGGTTTTCCCTCTTTCTCCACTTTATGAGAGATTGCATTATCTATTGCTCTTGCATATTGTACATGGGTACCTAACATGGCCTAGTAGCCGGGACCCATCTTGCATTGTGAGCTTAAGTGTATACCCCTAAGTTGCACTTAAGGGGGGGCGTTGGTGTAATTAAGTATTTACTAATTACACTTTACTTAAGTTTACTTAGGATAATGCATTTTCATATTAGTTGTCTTTGAGACACCTAGGAGTTTGCATTTCATTTTAGCACATGGTTAGGAGAATCTCCACTTTAGGTGGTCATAGTTGTCTTCTCATACCTCTTTGTGTGTGAGATCCACCTTTAGTGCTCTTATCACATTATCATCCTCTCATTGTTGCACATGTTTCTCATACTTTCATGTACAATGGAGGATGATCCACGTTTGGTGGACATGTGATTCCACCATATCTAGTTGTGATCTTATCACTTGCATATCTTCTAGATATCATGCATTGCCTATATATTTAGGCACTCCTACTTTGTAATCAATCAATCATTCATTCAATCTATTATTCATTATTTGATCAGTTGATCATATCATATTTGTCTCTCTTGTTCTATCTCTTGAACTTCTAGATCTTGGCATCTATTATTTGCCTTAGGCAAATTCTTACATGGTATCAGAGCGATATCAAAATTTTTACAGTAAGGAATTCATATTTGTGATGAAAAGAATAATGAAATTGAAAGTACTTCCAGATTTCAACATCTTCTCAAGCATCAAGTGGAAAGTCACACATGTTATCCATTTCAACTTTTAAAGAAATCCTAGCTTTAAACAACACAAAACCTTACTAAACTCGGTTAACTATTGTACGAAATGGAAACTAGAACTGCATAAAAAGGAAATTAGAAACTTTTCTTTAAACTATTATTGTACATGTAAGAATAAATTTATTTGAAAAGGGTAGAAAATAAAAATTAGATTTTTGCATAGCATGGACAATTAAAATGTGTAAAATAGAAAGAAAAAATGAACAACAATTACAATTGGAGGTGCTCATGAATAACCTGGTTATTTTTATAGGAAATTTTTTCAATAACACATCTCTCGATCAAGGGTGCCCATGAATTTGATGTGAATATACTATTTACTGTAAGACTAGAAATATGTATAGAAAACATATCAAAAGCAACCACAAAAAAACTTTCAAATGATATGTGAATCAATCTAATCTACCATTAAAACCATTTAAAATGAGAGCTTAAAAATATATGCAAAATAACATAAACTCCCTTCAAATGTAGTTCCAATGTCCTCCTTTCTTCTCCAAGTGAAAGATGAATGTAGCTCTTGGAATGATCTTGACAAAATCTGCACTATAATTGAAAGCAAAATGGAAGCATGAGAATACTAGGAATGTGGTTAACCAAGTTAGTGAAAAAAAACTCAATTTATAGAACTTTGAAGAAATCGACGGTCAGGATTGCATGAAAATCAATGGTTGAGATTCACCCATTTTAATTGTTTAATTCCAAAATGGAGAATCCATTTTGATTATCAAAATGAGTACCATGATTAAAGAATGATTATTTGGTTATTTTATTCAAAATGGAGAGTCCATTTTGAATATTAAAATGAGTATTATGAATAAAGAATGATTTTTTGGTTATTTTATTCAAAATGGAGAATCCATTTTGAATATTAAAATGATCATGGTGAATAAAGAATGATTTTTTATTTTTTAGTGGTTGAGTTAGGTTAAATATAATATTTAATTCCAAATAGAATTTAGGAATTATAAAAATCTCTTAATTCAAGAAAAATGAACAATTAATTAATTCAAGATTAATTAATTGTGGGAGATTTAAGATATTGAAATTAATCTAATAAATAGATTAATACAAAAGGGATAAATTATGGGTTATCTATCCCAAGGTGATAAATTAGTAAAATGATTAGCTAAATTAAGGATAGGAAATTGATCTTGAATGATTGGATTAGGGTTTGAACCGATCTTGATGATTTGAAGTTGATTAGGAAAAAATGCAACATCGATGAACTTTGACAATGTGCGTGATTGAAGATGACATGATAAGATGATAAAATAGCATCGATGAACTTTGACAATGCTATTCAGGATTGAATTGGATTTGGATAACGAGGCATCGATGAACTTTGACAATGCACTCAAGTTGATGATGATGATGATTATGATGATGATGAGGCATTGATGGACTTTGACAATGCCTTGGATTTATTTGAGAACATTTAGGATTGGTTTAGGAATGATTAGGAATGCTTAAGAACAATTTAGGAATGATTAGGAATGTTCAGGAATGATTAGAATCGGTATGCAAATTTGATCAATTTGGCAAAAGAGATTGAGGTTATGATGTGAAATGAGAGAAATATTAGTAATGGATCAAATGAGGAACGACACAAGATAAAATACATGTTAAAAGGGGACACATTGGCATAAACCATTTTTAAGTGTCTACATTTACATTGTGCAACATGTTAGCCCATTTTCCTATCATAGCAAAAATCCATTGAAAATGGTCTTATCCTACAAAATTCCTTTAAAAATTGTCAAGGGTATGAGGAAATAGGGTTTATCCATGTTTCTAGGTTTCAAAATAAATCTTCTCTAAGTCTCTAAACCCTACCAAGGTCTATTTATTCATTACCTTTTTGGTACCACTTAAGTTCCTTTTAGCACGTGCTTTAAGTTGTCAGGTGGGGCCATGAAATTTTTTTAGTTGTTCTCACCAAGTGGGCCCAGTTTTAATTTTTTCCCCAAGTTCCTAAGCCCTTGACAAATGTTTTTCCCAAGTCCCATAAGTTGTTATTGCAAGCTCATGGTTTCATTTTTTAAAGTCTTGTTAACCGATGCGACCCCACAAGTACCTAGTCCAAACCCTTTGTCGCTCAATCGTAAATTATTTTAGAACCTTGTCACTAACCACTGCAATCCAATTATGGTTATTTTTTTTCCTTCAGTCGCTAGATCGCAAACATGTTTGGAGGTTAATGAAATCCTTCATGACCCGACGAGTGACCGTTTAATGCTTGTCACCAAATCACAGATGTTTGGTGTGGTTAAAGAAAGTGTTGTTGATCTACTGATAGTCATGTTAAGAGTTAGTCGCCAACTCACCAAATGAAGTAGATATTAAATGAAAGAGCTCACAAACTGGTGATGAGGGAAAAGAGTAAATAAAAAATGTTGTTCGCTAAGTCGTGAGTAAGAAGGTAGTTAAGAGAAAATATTGGCAACTTGGCGAGAATGGTAGAAAATGCTAGTCGCAGACTCGCTACACTTAATAAAGGCAGGTAAAGTTCTTACAGTTTTGATGCAGGAGCATCCTAGGATTCTTGGCAATCCTGTATCAACCAAAAATATGTTTGTTTGGTGAAGTATTTTGCTTGGTTTGGGAGACTGGTTTCTCAGTTTCAAGGTTTACCAGGGTGCTCGGTAACTGAAGGCGTCGATTCTCTTGGTGCTTGGTGATAACTGCGTTGCTCAATGATTCTTGGCATGGTCGGTTCACTAGCGCTCGATTATTTCTCTGCTACTCGGTGTTTGGGTATCGACGGGTCTCGGTGTTGCTTATTGGTGTTCGGTGTTCTTGTAGACCGACTTGGTTGTTCAGATGAATCTTCTTGGCCGACTGATGTATTTAATTTGGGTCGCATTCCTCGAGTTATGGATTGACCATTGGATGTATTGGGACCTAGATCCGGCGTGTTGCATTCTCCTATATGGATATGGAGGCTGACTTTGTATTGTATTTAATATTTGTATATTTGGAAGCTGACTAGGCTTTGGGGATTTAATTATTTGTAAAGATGACTTGTGGCTGGGATTTAGGATTTAAGATGTCTGGGTAGTTGTTTAGGGGGAGAGTGTGAGTTGGAAAAGATCTGGAGTTAGATCTAGAAGATAGCAAAGTTAGTAGCTCGCGAGCTTAGGCACAAGAAGATTTCTTGGTGGCCTGCGTGCACAAGTTTAGATCTTTCTTGGAGTGCCTACTAGCGTTCTTCTATGTTATAGACCTGGACTAGCTGAGGAGTGTATTGGATCTTGTGTGATCTTGTAGAACTATTCTTGCTTTGTACTTGGCCGTAATCAGGAAGGCCTTACATCGTGTAAAATTTCATGTAATCAGTTGTTGATGAATAAAGATACTTGTTTTATTTCAGATCTGGTATTATTGTGTGTAATTCCACTGTGTTGTAGTTTGGCTGCAAGTTTGGATAGTCCTTAATTGGATCATCCACACTTGACTACATCAAGTGGTATCAGAGTAGGTTGATCTTGTGGAAGCAAGGTTTGTTCCTATTGGAGTGAGAGTTTGATCTTGTGGAGCAAGTGATTCAAGATGCCTAAGAGGAGAAATTGTGAGATCTCAGAAGAAGAAGCTACTAGAGAATTCAGTCTTGATAATTTTAGAGCTTTGGAGAAACAAGTGCAAGATTTGCAAGAGGAATTGAAAAAGAAGAACTACCTTGAAAGAGGATAGTGATGATGAATCGGAGGAAGAAGATCATTTTTAAGAAGCTGTAGAAGAAGCTAAAGATCTAGAGGAAAATAGAATCTTGAAAGCCATGTCTAAAATTGGGAAAAGATCTAAGATTGAAGTTTTTGCATTTGCTGGAAGCCTCGGGCTAGAAGAGTTGATTGATTGGATCAATCAGATAGATGAGTACTTTGAGTATGAAGAAATAGAAGATCCTGATAGAGTTAGATTTGCAAGGACTAAACTAAAGGGTCATGCAAATATTTGGTGAAGAGAAGTTTAGTTGGAAAGAAGTATAAGAGGAAAAGAAAATATCACTAAGTGGAACCGAATGATTGACAAGTTGAAGAAGAAATTCATTTTGGTGGATTATGAGTTGGATATGTTTAAGAAGATGCAAGCTTTAAAGTAGAATAAAAAATTAGTACAGGAGTATACTAAGGAGTTTTATAGAATCCTGATTAGGACTGGTCATTCTGAAGCTGATAAAGAGAAGGTTGCTAGGTATGTTTATGGTTTAAGACCTAGTATTCAAGAAGATTTAATTACTATTCGGATGAAAATTATAAGAGATGTTTATTAGATGGTATTAAAGATTGAAGAGAAGTTGAATAAGAATTTTTAAGGAAGGCAAAACAATAGGACTAGAGGTGGTAAGATTGGTGAGACAATTGCTGAAATTAATGTGATAGAGAATCCTAAGAAGCTTGATGTAGGATTTGGGAGTGGTCAAGACACTAAGAATTTCAATACTGGACAGAGGGGAAGGTGGAAGAATGAGTTCACTGGTACTTGTTATCAATGTGGTGAAGTGAGTCATAGAAGTTTTCAATGTCCTAAGAGGAGAGTTGCACTAACTGCTGAAGAGGATATTGTGAATGTTGCAGAAAAAGGTGAGACTCTTATCACTAGGAGGTTAGCTACATGTGTCCATGAACTGGTACAAAGAAGAAATTTGTTTAGGACCAAATGTAAGTGCAAGGATAAGGTATGTAATGTCATAGTTGATGGTGGCAGCTCTGAGATCTTTGTTTTAGAAGAGATGGTTAGTAAGTTGAATTTGGAAAGAAGGAAGCATCCTATCCCTTATCATCTTAGTTGGATACAAGATGTTTCTAAGGTTAGAATTGAAGAACAATGCTTGGTTAATTTTAAGATTGGATCTTACAAAGATGAAATATTATGTGATGTATTGCCTATGGATGCTTGTCATCTATTGCTTGGTAGACCTTGGCAATTTGATAGAAATGTTTTGTTTGACGGTCGTCCAAACACCTATGTGGTTAGGCATGAAGGATCTAGGCATAAGCTATTACCTATACTATTAGAGTATTATTCATTTATGCTTATTAATTAAATCATATTGATTTAATTATATAAGTTTCTATTACTCTAGTTACTTAAGCTTCATTTAGGTGCATTATTAATTAATTATTAATTAATAATGTGCAACCTAGCTTTTTCCTTTAGGGTTTCTATCTCACCTTTTATAAGGTTGAGCAATGTACTTTTTCATTATCTCTTATGCATTTTTCACATTTGAGAGCACTATTCTTCTGTCTCCATTTTTTCTTCTCTTGTAACAGGTTATTGGCAAACAAAGTTTCTTGGGTTGTGTAGAATTGAGTTTGATTAATTCTTTCATGGTATTAGAGCTCAGATCTGTGGCTGCTTGTTCTTGATTTGAAGGATTTTTGGACCTTGGAGGGTTTCTATTTTTCAGAGTTCTTTTTATTGGATCTAAGGATATTTTCTTGTTGGAGGCTTCATGGGCTCAAATAGACCTCACTAATGGATTCAGAAGGCTGATTTGGTGAATTTTGACATTTAATTTGACCTATTTTGGCCACAGTTGATATTTGAAGCAAATTTTTTGGAGGCCCAAAGCCGTACAGATTTTGGCATGCTCCCTGAGGTACATGATTTTTTTTGGCACGCATCCTGAGGCAAATTTTGCATGAATCTTGAGACGGTGAATTTTAAAAAAAAAATGGCATGGATCCCTAGGCGTATGATTTTTAGCACAATTTTTTAGGCAAAATTTTTGGCACACTTCTCGAGGCACATGATTTTTATTTTCAAAAAAATTATCGCGCATCTCAAAGCAATTTTGACATGATTCTCGAGGCAAAATAATTTCCAAAAAAAATAGTGTGCATCTCGAGATAGTTTTGCCACAAATCTTGAGGTGGTAAATTTTTTCAAAAAAATAGTGCGGATCGCAAGGAAAAAATACTCTGGCATGGATCCCGAGGTAAAAAATCTGGTTTTTTTGTTCTTTAAAGCTGCCTGTGGTTTTTTGCTCATATCTTGAGCATACGGAGTCGAAAATCGAAGTGTGATATGTCGTCGGAAAGGTCTTTCCAAGCCCGTCACATTGGTGCAAGTTTCATTTCTTGATTCTTCCATTTTGATGCCATTTTTGAGCTTCAAAGTCAAGGTACACAAATTTTCATTTTGAAGCATTTCTTGCTCTTTCTTTCTTTCGAGCTTTCAAAATTGTACTGGAATTGGGTTTTATCAATTATGGGGGGTGTTCTTTCTTGCTTTTCTGTCAGTTATCTCAGAAAAAAAAACATTGTATCACATAAAACAAAACCCTTTCTGCATCTTCTGTCTAGTTCTGAAAGAAAACATAATATAAAAATCAGTCAGAGCACAGGGCACTATGGCAGACATAGCATCTGTTGAGCTCCTCACTCCACACAATTACCATGTGTGGAAGGCTCATATGACATGACTTCTTTGATCATGGGGGTTATGGTCTTGTTTGGATCCAGTACAGCTTCAGTTGACTCAACCATTTGAGGTCATGCAACACAGGAACAAGATGGATGAAGCCATGGGTTTGATGTCACTACATGTTTCAGATAGTCTACTTTTTCACCTTGATGGTTTTGATACTCTTGAGGCCATTTGGGACAAATTTTAGTCACTTTTTGGCACTATGAATGAGTTCAGGGCACTACAGATTAAGGCAAAGTTGACTTCATTGGTACCTGATTCTTTTCCCACCATTGAGGACTTCTTGATGAAGTTCAAATCTCTCCGTTCAATTTTATAGGGATGTGGGAAGAACAAAAAAGATAATGAGTGCATTTACCTGATTTTTTCTGAGCTTCAGGGACAATTTCAGATCTTTTCTTCTACTTTCTACTCCACTATGGATGCACTGGGTGCACGACATGTTATGCCCTCTTTCGAGACATTTTGTGACCAGTTGACTCGTGAGCAATCAAATCTCACTCTGATGGATTCTCTTACAGGTTCACAGTCATAGGCATTTCTTGCCAAGCCACCTCAAGGTGCACAGAAGTAGAAGCCGAAGCAGATATCAAATTCCTCTTTTCGGCACTCTACTGGCCCACCATCTTCTTTTAAGAAGGAGAAACATAAGACTGAGAGACCTACATGTTCCTATTGTCAAAAGGGAGCTCATGATGAGTCAATTTGTTTTCAGAAGAGATTCGATGGCTATGAAAAATAGATTGCAGATTTGCAAGCTCTTCTTCAGAAGAGCACTGTTTCCTCTCCATCCTCTTCTAGCTCATAGGGGTCTGCTTTTCAGTCTTCTTCCTCCTCTTCGACATTTGGACAAGATTTTGGAAAGGATCATGCATTACGGGCATCCGTTGCATCCCCTTCATAGGTCCCTTAGATACTGGATTCAGGTGCTTCTCACCATATGGCATCTTCTCAAGATTTGTTCTCTTCTTTTGAGGCTTCTCCTATTCCTCATATTCTCATGGGGAATAACACTGTTCAAACAGTCTGCGGGAAAGGTTCAGTCAGCATTTAGGATGGCACATTCAATGATGTATTGTATGTTCCATCTCTATCTGCAAACCTTCTCTCAATTTATCAAATTACACGCAGTGGGTCAGGGAAGATAGTTGAGTTCATAGCAGATTCAGTCTTCATCAGGGATAGTGAGACAGGAGGCATTGTTGCTACAGGGATAGTTGATCATTCCACCCATCTCTACACTTCCTCTCACTTTGGTCCACCATCTCCATTGTCGGAGCACAGCTCTCCTCTTTCACGAGAGCATCATGTGGTGTAGTCAGGTCGCTTGAACCTTTGTGTTGTTCCCAAGACCAGTGTTGTGACTGCCACACCACATCCTGAGGCATACTTTTCTCTTTAGCAGGATTCTTCTGCAGCACTGCTTGACCCTCCAACTCCCTTCATCGAGCCACCAGGTGCAGTTGTTGAGGATTCTATAGAGGACATTCATCTCCTCTTTGGTGACAGTGTCAACACACCTGTCATACCTCCTACATTGGGGATTCCCTTTCAGGATCCTCGTGTCTACTCCTTCGAGCATCAGCTCGGTCTTCCAGTGACACCTCATCTTTTGAGGTTACCTCTTTAGTGTCCACTGACTTTCACTCCTTTGCATTGGAGTCACAGTGGTTTGTTCATTGATCCAGGGGTTCTTTCATTCCGGGGGGGCTTTGGAGCCTCGACCCTCTCTCTCACGGGGGGGTTGGCAGCACGCATTGTACTTATGGCTTTAAGAGAGTCTCTTGAAGTCATTTTTTATCTTTTTCATTCTTTTACATATCTTTTTGGAGAGGAGTTTTTCCCAATGGTTTTCTCCTTTACTCCAGTTTATAGAGATTTCCTTGTACTAGGTACCTGATTAGGCCTTGTTGCCGGGACCCATTTTTATTTTTTATTTTCTTTTGCTTTCATAGCTTTGCTAGGTAAGCTTACTCCTGCTTTCAACTTAAGGGGGGGTGTTAGAGTATTATTCATTTATGCTTATTAATTAAATCATATTGATTTAATTATATAAGTTTCTATTACTCTAGTTACTTAAGCTTCATTTAGGTGCATTATTAATTAATTATTGATTAATAATGTGCAACCTAGCTTTTTCCTTTAGGGTTTCTATCTCACCTTTTATAAGGTTGAGCAATGTACTTTTTCATTATCTCTTATGCATTTTTCACATTTGAGAGTACTATTCTTCTGTCTCCATTTTTTCTTCTCTTGTAATAGGTTATTAGCAAATAGAGTTTCTTGGGTTGTGTAGAATTGAGTTTGATCAATTCTTTCATTTACAAGAGATAGGGACTAAGGACTGTGGAGTTATAAGGTGTTGTCTGTGTGACCGCGACAAACCTCAAGAGCATAGGGTTGATGAACCTATTTCTAGAAAGTTTAATTTGAAAGAGAATGATAATGATATATCTAAGGAGTTTTTTGAGATTATGAGGCAGATGGTCTTTTTGACAGAGATAGTACAACAGATAATGATATTAATGACAGAGAGAGATGCAGATGATCCCAAGTTGATTGATGAGTCCGAAGAGAATGAGATTTATCAAGGTACTAATGTAATCGGTGGTGGAAGAGATGGTCAGATTCAATTGTTATCAGCTATAGACAGGAAAGATAAGAGAGGTGGGAAGTAGGAAAACTTGTTGTGGGAAACAATGGATGAAGTGAAGACAACTTAGAATGAAGGACAAGAGGAGATATGGGTTAAGAATAGATTTGGCATACCTGTTCTGATTCCCTTGAGATGTTCTTGATTTCCTTATGAGAAAATCTTCTTTACCTGGGGTGTCTGATGCAGGAGCATCCTAGGATTCTTGGAAATCATGTATCAACCAAAAATATGTTTGTTTGGTGAAGTATTTTTCTTAGTTTGTGAGACCGGTTGCTCGGTTTCAGGGTTTACCGGGGTGCTCGGTAATTGAAGGCGTCAGTTCTCTTGGCGCTCAGTGATAATTGCATTGCTCGGTGATGCTTGGCATGGTTGGTTCATTGGAGCTTGTTTATTTCTTTGCTGCTTGGTGTTTGGTTACCAATGGGTCTCAGTGTTTCTTACTCATGCTTGGTGTTCTTGCAGACTGACTTGGTTGTTTGGATGAATCGACTTGGCCGACTGATGCATTTAATTTGGGTCACATTCCTCGAGTTATGGATTGACCGTTGGATGTATGGGGACCTAGATCTAGTGTGTTGCAATCTCCTATGTGGATCTGGAGGCCGACTTTGTATTGTATTTAATATTTGTATATGTGGAAGCCGACTACGCTTTGGGGATTTAATTATTTGTAAAGCCAACTTGTGGCTGGGATTTAGTATTTAAGAAAATGTTTGGGTAGTTGTTTAGGAGGAGAGTGTGAGTTGGAAAAGATCTAGAGTTAGATCTAGAAGATAGAAGAGTTAGTAGCTCGCGAGCTTAGGCACAAGAAGATTGTTTGGTGGCCTACGTGTACAAGTTTAGATCTTTCTTGGAGTGCCTACTAGCGTCCTGTTATGTTACAGACCTAGACTAGCTAAGGAGTGTATTGGATCCTACGTGATCTTGTAGAACTCTTCTTTCTTTTTACTTGGCCATAATTGAGAAGGCCTTACAGTCTGACACATTGCATGTAATCAGTTGTTGATGAATAAAGATACTTGTTTTATTTCAGATCTAGTGTTATTGTATGTAATTCCATTGTGTTGTGGTTTGGCTGCAAGTTTGGACAGTCCTTAATTGGATCCTCCACACTTGACTGCATCAAGTTCTTTCTTAATTGGATGAAGGGCATAATGCCTCAAAGGAAAGGGGCTCGATAGTTAGTGATCATAGGATCATGCCTGTCGTCTGATGTCCAACCCGATGAAGATTTTTAAAGGTGGGTCCCAGGTGCCATGTAATGTTGATGTGCTCTTTTCTAATTGGTCACTGAAGGAAATGATGTGGAAAATGAATAAAATCAAGATTAACCATTCTTGGTTGATTTTTAAGAGCCACAGGATGTGTCAAGAAAGGGTGAAGATCAACGACCATGTTTTAAACTTGATGGATTAATTATTGTGGCTGAAATATTTGAATTATTTAAGGGTTTTTTCTATAGGATTTGAAGTCGGTGAACAAAAATGACATACCAAATCAGATCTGATTTGTTCCAAGGATGGTTACAGGTGACAATTGATGAACAAGGTGTTAGGGTGGCCGCCATTATTTGATTTTTGTTCCCTAGGCATCGTTTCAGTTTGATGCAAACGACTGATATTTTGAGGATGACAGCTAGGGTATGATGGTTGTCAATGTTTTTTATGACCTAGTACATGCACATTTTTCTAAGATGGTTTTGGAATTAAATTGATGTCTACAATAATAGGATTTTTCATCTGATAACCGTAGTTGGTCTGTGGTGGTAAAGTTGATATTATAAATCAAATTTGATGTGTTAGAGATTCGCCAGCATGGGAAAACAAAAAGACTACACACTATCCCAAGAAAGGATAATCCCCAGAAGGGACACTTCCCAGATTTACGATAAGCACAACCTCAAAACCTCAAAAAAAGATAAAAATGAGAAACCCCCAATAGGATAGGGCCAAAAAAGCCACCAACAATAGATTCGGTTCAAAGTCAGGAAGCCCTCCGATTCCACTAGTTGACTCTGCATAGTCTTAATAGAGTCTTTTAGATTAATTATTTCCTTGTCCTGAGCCTTGATCTTCTTCTTGGTGTTTGATCTAGTTCTAGTACCCGGTCCCAGTTGCTGGTTGGAGTCAGTCCCTTTGTTTTTAGCTTTACTAGTGTCTTTATTGTTTCCTTCCAACACAATGTAAAGATGTTAGGAATGAATGCTGAATATATCCTATGGGGGAGTATTAGCAGCCATTATGTAGCATTTTTTGTTGCATTCATGACTGTGATTGTCATTGATGTCAACACAATGATCTATTGAAGATTAGCAGAGAAGCAGACAGTGTTTGAGATAGCGCACTTGGGATATTGAAGATGGAGCTATGCGGAGTTGAGGACTTACTCTATGATGTTCTATGAGATTTTGGTTAAGAGCGAAGATAGTAATTCATTTATTCATGATAGTTATGAGGAAATCAGTGGAAGCAGTATTTAGAAAGTGTTCCTGAGTAGAGGTTTGTGGAAATCGGATGATATCTCCTAATCAAGATTGAATCTGATCATGCATAGTTATGAGGCAGTTGAAGGCATGTTATTGATAATGTGGATGTGAGCGCAAGATCCGAGGTCACACGAGTGAAGAATTATATTAATTGGAAGCCAACAGTTTTCTATAATTTTTGTGTAGGTTGTGGAAAATTTATTTTTTAATTTGTATGCCGACTCATTTGTAATTACTTGAGTGTGGTATAAAGGAAGGAATGTTTTCCTTGATGTAATATGTAATTATGAAGTTGTGAATTTTATTTGAGAGAGAATTGCGAAATTGTGCAATACTTATTGGAAGAGGATATGCGAAGTATAGAGATCTAAAGCAGCAGTTGGTGCGGTTTGGCACAGTCAAAGGAGTATTGAATTGTTGAAGATCATTAATCTTATGGTATTATTCTATTACATAATACAAAGGTCACTTGAACAGTGGGTTTAGTGATCTTCACCTGAAGTTGTTTAGGCCGTGGGTCCTTCTTTCTTCTATAACTCCTAATAGAGTTAGAATTTTTTAGCAGAGATTCAAAGTCTCTTTATAGGGACTCATATGTACTAAATGTATTTCATAAGACTCCTAATAGAGTACATCCTCTCACAAGGAACTTTCATATTAGTGCATCTTTTATGGGCATCATTTCCATCGGGGTTTACTCTTTGATCAAGAGGTTCCCTAGTCAACATATCTTGTGTCATTGTGTTATTGTGTATGAATATATTTCTATGGTTGTTGATTACATTGCTTACATGGTTAAATTTTGTTAATATTGATAAAGGTTGTATTTATCTGATAACTGATTCACCCCCCCTCTTAGTTATCTTGGTGGACTTTACTTTCTAACAAAAGAGTCTTCAAATTTTCCATAGTAACTTTCATTTCAACATTAGATAGAAAAAGCAGTTTCTTAAGCATGGCTTCTTTGTTACTAATCTTAACAATTAATGGAATCATAACTTTCTCCAAAACTTTGTTAATTTTTTCCTCTAGCATAGTAGAATCATCTGAAACCTTATCAAAAACCTCTTCATTTCTTTTATTCAAAGTAACATCCTTCCTAAGCTTATCAATGGTGTCCTCCAACATATCATTCCTAGTTTCCAGCCTTATGCACCTATTTTTCAATTCCACAAGGTCATTTTGAACCCATTTATCAAGATTGTAGTCATAAATTGCCTTATTCTTAGCAAGTTGAAGTGCAGTCATGGTAACAACTCTCTTCACATAGGAGTCCCTTTCTCTTAGATCTTCCTCAAGGGAACGATGATAAATATTCCCTTCAAAACTGATCTCACGGTCTTTATTTTCTTTATCCTTCCCAGAGATAGGGGATTCAGAGTTAGCAGGGATATCCTCCTCCATAGTCTTGATATTCGCTTTGCTAGAGTCATCGTATGCAATATTAGCAACCTCCTTGCTAACCTCCTTATCATCATCTTCCCTTGTATTGCAATATTGTTCTTGATTTCTCGCTCCCTCAACATCATGTTTTCTATCTTCACCAACAACTGAGGTATCTGGATTATCCTTCTCCCTATTATGAGAGACGTCCTCCTTATCATCACTGTTGTTAGTGAATTCCTTCCAATTTCTTGCAGGTTGTTACAAGAATGATGAGATAATAATACTTCACAAGTATTGTAGAGAATTTTGAGTACTTTGATTTAAATCTAATTATTGTATCACAGATCTCAATATGGATAAGAGAAAGATCGATCCCCAAAATGCTTTGCACTATTAGTTTTTTGTACATTACATCTTGATCGATCAGATTTGATATATATATAATCTTGAGGAGACACGTCAATGAATAGACATGCATCCTATTATAGGTAGTGGTTGCTGTTCTACCAAAAGATTGACCTATTAATGCTTGATACAACCATTAGACTTATAGAAGACACAGGAGGCGGTTAAGCCATGTCACAAATCCCGAGGGGAGCTTTGACCATTTTGCAAACAATCTCCCCCCGAGTTACCCGAGGGGATTCAAACCTATTACCAAGCTCTAATACCACTTGTTACAAGTAGTGGTCACGGTTGCACCAAAAGATCGACCTGTTAATGCTCGATATAACCACTAGACTTATAAAAGACACAAGAGGCGATTAAGCCATGTCACAAATCTCGAGGGAAGCGCTAACCATTTAGCCAACACATCCATGTAAGTGGACATAGTTCTCTTCATTGAGATGTCAATCCATTATTAGGCCTTTAGGTACTTTAACAAAAATGATTTTTCATCAGCAATATATAAATAGTAACCAATGCAGATTATAAATTATTGATATCATTATCAATGACAATAAGTAGTGTCTAAGATTGATACTTATTAGCTAGCAGAAATAATGATCTCTAATATTGATTAAATGCAGATAGATAGTTACATATTTTATTCTTAAAAATTATAATAATGATGATCGATAATCATGACTAGTAATTTTCTCTTAATTAGACAATTTAATGATGTATGGTTTGACATTTAATTATGAATGTATGTATATCAATGTACTTACTGTATATTGATATACATGCATACATGGAATCATATATCATTATATTGATATTTATCAGTTATGTTTATCTGACCAAAGCTATCATTATCAACACTCCCTCTTAGATAGGGAAGATAAAATACAAGATATGATATTACCGCAACATAATATCAAGAAAGGTGTGTTTAAGAATATATTTGATGAGAAGATATTTATCATTAGATATCATCTCATGACATCAAGAGTAATGGCATCTGAATATCAAGCTAGAATGATATTCACCAAGTACTCAAAATATCCATACGGTATGTGCACTCGTATCCTCAATGATAATTACCATAGGAACATTATATTCATGGTTTGTTTAAGGAAATTAATCCACTATGCTAAAAATATATAATCCATCATGATCTGCTTAGACATCAACCATATGATATCCATCATGACTAAAGGTTAGACTATTATGAGATTTTCACCTTACTATAGTAAACACAAAGTGATGTAGTAAATCACATGACATCCACCATGCCTCAATGCAAAGGGTGGAATAAAGGGATTTCACCTCAAATTTCTCTCATGAAGAAGAACTGATTAAGCAGATATCAATCTATTGACATTTTCATCCAAGATTTCTTATGATAAACTATCAAGCTCATTTTGAATGTGATATCAATCTTCTGAGCTCCTTGTCCAAAGTTACCTCTGAAATGTCAGACTCGCTCTGAATTTGATATCAATCTTCTTTTTTCTACAAGTGCATCCCCAAAAAAGATCAAGGAATAAATAGCTCTTATAGTACATATAGAAATACAAATAAGAGAGAGACTATAATGAGTAGATAGTTTATCTATACATCAATATCCTTGATTGTCCTCATCATCGTTAATGTGTTCATCGTATGACTTTATCTAAATTATGGATGTCACTGTAAGATGTATTATTAGCGGTAATGTATTCTAATTCCCCTCCACGTATCATGATACTATTTATCCTCCTACTCAGGTATGGGCTTATTCATTCATTTAAATATCCTTTATTCCAAAAGATCCCATTGATAGCTTTGATAAGGCAACTTATTACATCACGGGCTTTCTTCATTTTGTTTGGTTCACTCACCTCTTAAAGGCATGTGCTTTTCTTCTTGTATCTTGCATGGATCCATTGTGTGGTATTATACCCATTTCTTGCCTGGTGTGAGACCTCCCTATGTTTTTTTTTTCTCGATTTCCTTCCTTAATATACAAAATCCCCGCTTTAAATATTTTGTTCGCAATTCACAATGAACACAAATCTTCAACCTGGCCACATGCATTTTTACAATCCTCTTTTCGACCTCTGATTGAGACTCGAGCAACAAAAATCAAACATATAAATCCATGATAACTTTGCATCTTATCTCCCAACCTAACTCTAATACCATGTTAATGTTGAGTAGATTTATTGTAGATTAGAATATAGATATCATTTTAATCTTCTATCACTAGAATGGATCTCTTACTAATCTAATAATTTCTTGTAGGTTGTTACAAGAATTATGAGATAATAATACTTCACAAGTATTGTAGATAATTTTGAATACTTTGATTTAAAGTTCTTATTATTGTATCACAAGAAATTTATTCTATTTGTTGAGCACCTAAATTTTAACTTATAATAAAAGCTCATACCGTAAACTGCACATATAGTTCTCCATGCAAAGTCTAAATTTAGCAATCATATTTTAACCACATGTAAAATATGCATTTCTCTTCATGCAATTGGATGAAATTAAATATTCCAACAATCTCCCACTTAATTTCAAGGTCACTTCCTATAATTACAGATTTTGCATGGATAACTTTGTTTTAAAAATTAAAAATCTTTTGGTCTAATCAACCGCAAATTCTTATAGGTTGGATATCCTCTTTGTTTGGATAATTTTTATCATTAATCATGAGGTTATACATAAACCTTAATTCCTCTTATTGGACTACTAACTCTATTGACTTTGATTTCCTCCTTTGATATCGACTTCACCTTTTGTAGAGGTGGCTTCATCATTTGGAAAACTTATTCCTTTTGGAATCTTCGATCTCCCATTTTTAAGAGCTAGGTTCACCTTTTTGAAGGTGGCATCTACATTAACAACATGAATGTCTTCATCCTTTTGACTTGGGCAACTTCACATTTTTTGAGCAAATACATGATCACAAAAAATAGATTGTGATATTTGTCAATTTTCTTGGTAGCTTCTTGTGGGTTGCTTCTTCTTTGAGCAATGAATTAATTTTTATTTTTAAAGATTTAAAAAGACTATGAATCTTCTCTACAACTTGCTTTCAACCATCCATAGGGCTTCACTTGCAAACAATAAGATCTTGACAATTTTCCTTTTGATTTTAGAGTTGTCATTTTTCCTTGTCATGTAAACATGATTGACTAACTTTGATACCTAAAGAAGAAATTTATAAACCACATCACAAGAAATTGCTTCAAAAAGAATATCAATTTTTTTATTGGAAAAAACTCCTTGATCAACTCATCTTAAAAAAACAGATAAATAATTTGATTACAATCTCTCTTTAATAGAGGTCTTAGACAAATAAAAGATAAATGCATATTCATGCATATGTGTAGCTGAATGTTTTATTGTTAGAAAAGCATGTCTTCAACTATAGTTAACAAATTCATTAAATTTTAACTTATAATAAAATTTCATTATAAAAGCTCACGTTGCAAACTGCAGATGCAGTTCTCCGTATAAAGTCTAAATTTAGCCATCTTATTTTAAACTAATGCAAAATCATGGGTTCTTTGGATGTCGTAGAGGTGGGTTTGGAACAGATTTAGGCGTTGATATTTTGGAGGTTGATGGCTGGTCATCCGAGCTCAGTGCCTCCTTCAATTCTTTGTTGCTCTGATCTTAGGTGTTTTTTCGTCCCGAGCTCCTCGATGATTGATCGGTTCTGGGTCAGCTGTGATTGGAAGGGGTCATCTCTGACCTCCTTTGGGGCTATTGCTAGTCCTTTGTACTGTCATGGTGGGGATTTGGCTTTGGTTACCTCTTTGACTTTGTGGGGTATGGAGGACTTTGTCTCCCTTGTGCTCCAGTTGCTACGGTCCATTCTTTGGATTTTTTGGTTTCTTTTCTGCACATGTGAAGTCAGTTATGGGTGCTTTTCAATCTTGGGGTTTAGATCTTTTTTGATTAGCCCTTTTATCAAGATTTCTTTCTCTAGGGAGGTTTTTTTTTCTTTTTTGCCGAGAACTGTTAGTTAATCGCTTCTCTTCAGCTTAGAGCCAAGGTCTGAGGGGTATCCATTCCGCCAAAATCGCCTGGAGCACGATCCGTGCCTCATCTCTTTTAAGACTTCTTCTCATTGGGCATGCGCTCAGCGATATAAGAACCCTGGTGGGCTCAATGAGAACCATTGAGCTTCACCGCTAGGCCAACCAACTGTTCAGATAGTTTGTTGGGCCATCAGGTTCTAGAGCTTTATCTTATGTGGTTGTTGTCGCCAGGCTGGCCTTTTCTTTTGCCTATCTAGATTCATCTCCCTTGGAAAGTATATCTTCTTTTGGTGGTGTTTTGTCGTGGTTTTTGGGTTTTTTTTTTGCCCTTTCTGTGGTGATGTGCCAGCTATGTTTGGAGATATGCCAGCTATCTCTGATGTTGGCATTTTCTTTTTGTTGGTGAAGGTGAGTTGTGCTTGTCTTCGTGGTTTTGGCTAGCTGAATGTTTTCAATGACCCTCTTTGGTTGTTGGTTGTTTTTGGTTATGGAGTTTTTCTAGTTTTGGGGTCGCTTTGACCTTTGGGAGAGTCTGGTGTTTCATTGTTCTATAGAGGAGTTGCTCCTCCTTTGGTTTCTGAGGTTCCATTTTGTGGACTGCTGGAAGGATGGGTGCCAGTTGTTGTTGTCTCTTCCGAGAAATTGAGGTTGTCCACCAATCATGGAGGTGGTGATGTGCTATGACAAAGAGGTTTACTGGAGGACAACTCTCTTTTTCATCGGTCATATCGGTCCTATTGAGGTGGAGGGGAGTTTTGTTGGAGACTGGGTTTGTTTTTCTAGGAAATCTTTGATGTCTGCAATTGGATGGTTTGGGGAATCTATGGTAAAACCCTTTCTAATGATTTTGGGAGCCATGTTAAAACCTTATGGTAAAACCCTTTCTAATGATTTTGGGAGCCATGTTAGAACCTAATGTTAAGGTTTCAGCTGAACTTTTAATGATTATTTTGTTGAGACTGCATTTGTACTATGGTTTTGGGAGCGAGGATAAAACCCACTGTCATGGTTTGGGGTGCCATTCCAAACCTCAATGATCTCCTTGTCTGGGAGACTGTTGTCTTAAGATATAAATATTGTATAGGGTTTGGGGGCAGTCTGTAAGTTGAATGATTTTGTTTTCTATGTTGTTGTATGTCTATTGGTTTTGGGTTGTTGTCATATAATGTTCTATCTGTTACAGCATTTCATTTTGCAAGGTCCCTGCAAAATCTGACTGTACTGAATATGAATATGGGATCCCATCAAAACCTATTTTCTCCATAATAAAAACTAAGCATTTTACTTTAAATATTTCTTAGACTGCAGAAGTTCTGCATGCTTTTACAGGACCTAGGAAACATACTGAAACATTGCTAATGCAGGACAACAAAGCCCCTGGACTTTTTCCTCAGTTGTGCGTTAGAAAATGCAACGTTGAATTTGAATCTTATTCTACTTGAATGATTTTAATCCGTGTATGTATGCCAAAATATGGGTTTACAGGTTTTCCCAGTATATAACTCATCTCATGCACCAATCTGTAGTAAACTGGCTCTGATATTATTGTAAGTTTGATAAGCTGGGTAGATGGATATTGTTGCTCCTAACATATTTTCATGAGAATAGGCTTTCTGAAACCTGGTAATGGCTTAACCAAAGTGCATGTGTTCATTTTTCTCCAGAGCATGTGTTCATATTGTTCATTGTTCATGGCTTAACCAAAGTGCGTGTGTTCATATTGTTCATTGTTCATTTTGGCTTTCTGAAACCTGGTAATGTCTTAAAACAAAAAACCAAATGATATATGAACACCATAACTGCACATCCAACTACCAAAAATTTAGTATCATTTTTTGAACTCCAGTATTAGATTTTGCCGAGACCAATATATACAGTCTGAGCCAAAGCCAATACCCTAAATAAATACACAATCGCCATGGGGCAAAGCCGCTAGAAGTAGAATTCCCTTCCAAAATTTAGAATGAGCACACAAGAACAGAAATGTCAAATTTGGATAATCATTCTATGGTCAAAGTGTTCAATATAAAAAACAAAGAAGCACTGAGACGTCAAATTTGGATAATCATTATGTGCTCAAAGTGTTAAATAAAAAAAACAAACAATCCATATGATTAATAACCTAATTCTAAAGTCTGTCTAGTGATCATTGATTTACAAGTTGTATATATACAATAAAACCCAATATGACAATTTAATAATGCTTCTAGGTGGGTTGTTCCACGTTTCCCTTCATGAATGGAGCTTGGCTTGAAAGAAATGGGGGAAGTAGAGGGTCAGCAACAACTCATTGCTCCAGTAAAAGACTAGAAGGATGCAACTAGTAGGTAGAAGAGAGAACCTAAAAAAGACACATCATCAAGATGCAGCCAGATGACAAAAACCCCACCCAAAATAGACCTTCCATGACTAAAAGCTCCCACTAATTATCAATATATATTGGTTCCCTCCACACCGTTAGAAGCTAAATATGAACTACACAACTAAACATTACTAAAATAATTATCACTTTGAATATTAATAAAACAAAAATTACTTTGAATATTAATAAAACAAAAATTACATCTAGTCAAGTATGCACACTTATATTGTTTTATCTTTCATTTTTCATAAATATGATTAAGATATATATTGAATTATGTTAATTTTCAATTGCTAGCGGTAATAGTGAAAATGGATGACAAGTTGATAATTTTTTAATCATATATTCATATTTTAAAAATTTGAAAAATAAATATTATAATTTTTTTTTGGAAATTGTTTCATATTATTATTTCTTAAAATTAAATACATGTTCAACAAAAATTTAACATAAAAATTCAAACATAATCTTTATTGAACTTTTGTGCACCAACAAATATGCTAATTGATCAATTACATATGCTCTGTCAATTATGATAGATGTTCTTTACAAAAGAGTAAACTCAAGTAAAATACATCATTTCACATATATATATTATATTTGCCAAATTATATTGACCTACCAAATACCTCTTAATCTATCTACAAAATTAATGAAAACTTCATCTACAGCTTGAATATATCTTGCTCTCCAATACCTCTTGAAAATCAAGATTCCAAAGACCCTCAAAATCCAGTAGCAAAACTCGCCATCCATTCAACATACCAATGCCATGGAATTTTTTCTCTCTCATTGTCCTCCTCTTCTTGGACAGGTTTTATATCAAAATTTCTACCCTCTCCACATTTGCATGATTTATTGTTGATTGGATATCCACATAGACCTGGGTTCCCAGAGAAATAGTTGGGGTTGAATGTGTCAAATTGACCTCCTATTAGAATTCTTCCACAAAAAGCATGTTGTTAGATGTAATGAAAGCACTCATAATCGAGAGATTTTGTAGCTCTACTGGAATCTTGCCATACAATTTATTATTTGAAAGGTCTAGTGACTCTAAGCGCTCCAACATTCGAAAACTATTTGGAATCTCTCCTGATAGAGTATTTCTTGATAAATTTAACGTATGGAGGCCTTTAAGGTTTGCAAGTGTTGAAGGAATACCATTTGATAGTTGATTGCCAGAAAGATCGATGCAGGTAATCAGTAACAAAACATAACGTGCATATACCAACACCATATCCTTGGTGCTCAATTGAATTTCTTCTTTGTAATAATATCTATCAGCAGTGAGTGGAGCTTGAACTTGTGCATTCATTATACCTGACAAATTTCCCAATTGTTCAGTGATTTCTCCAATCAAATAATTATGAGAAATATCCAACACATGGAGTTTAGAGAGAGTGCTTAATTGTGGCGGAATGAGCCCTTCCAATTTATTTGACCTCAAAACAAGTATCATCAACTCTGAGAAGCTTGATAGCCAAAGAGGTATGTTGCCCACTAACGAATTATCACCCACATCTAAAATCCGCAAGCTGGAACAATTTTGAAGACTTGATAGCAAGTTTCCCTTAAGCATATTACCATTGAGTTGTAGTGTCACAAGATATCTTAACATTCCTATTTGAGCTGGAATCTCTCCTGTCAAATTATTATTTCCCAAGATCAATCTTTTTAATGAAGAGCAGCTAGTTATGCTTCTGGGAATTTCACCAGATAATCTATTCTTAAAAAGATCTAACAACTGCAGTGTTTGTAGAAGACCAATGGAAGACGGAATGCCACCACTTAGATCATTTGTTGAAAGTACCAAGAGCTGAATGCTAGGTAGAAGCCTGCCAATTTGCGCTGGAATAACACCTACAAATCCATTTTGTGATAGATCCAATGCATACAATTTTCTGGAAGTTGCTGAAGGAACTGGAAGGGAACCTGTCAATTGATTCCTATGTATATCCATTGTCATAAAAGAGCCTATGTTCAAGGTAGGAGGCAACTGTCCTTGGAAGTTATTATATGACAGATTCAAAGTTCCTAGATATGGTAAATCTCCAAGCCAAGGTGGAATTTCTCCAAAGAGTTTATTTTGTGAGAGATCTAAGTATTTCAAATCATACTGTGTGGAGAGGAATGGGGGTAGGATGCCTTCAATATTACAAGAAGGCATGTTCAATGCAACTAAAGAAAATGGAGGTATCCATTTCGGGTCAACATGGACAGTTAATTTATTGTAAGAGAGTTCAAGAATAATTAGCTTACTACTACTCTTGAAAGAATCAAGAGCAAAGTAGTCTTGCAAGTTATTGGATGCAAGGTAAATTACTTCTAGATGAGGGAGAAGTCCAATAGAAGTAGGAATGGTACCATTTAGTTGATTGCCATCAAGACGAACCTCTCGCAGGGATGAAATGTTACCCAATGAAAAAGGTATTTGGCCACTAAGTTTATTGGAGATGAAACTCAATGTAAGCAAAGATGGTAGCTGAACTATTGAAAATGGTATGTTGCCACTGACACTATTGAAGCCAACATCAAGAAGAGTCAAAGACGAAAGCTGCCCAATAGACAAAGGTATACTGCCACTCAAATTATTGAAGCCAAGATCAAGATGAAACGAAGATGAAAGTTGAGCAAGTGAAGGTGGAATCTCTCCTGACAATAAGTTGGAGTTGAGATCTATCATTTGAAGAGTAGAGATGTTGCCAAGGGAAGAAGGAATAGTGCCTTCTAGCTTTCCCACATCTCCCACCATTCTAATATTAAGATGGAGGAGAGGAAATATTTCCAATACAAGGTGGAATGCTCCCTGTTATATTGGTTCCTAACATATCAAACTTGGTCAATTTTGGCCATTCCCCGCTTAATATTTGGGCTACATCTCCACTTAATAATGGGTTTTCTTTCAAACTTAGCTCTTACAAATGAGGCATACTTCCCAACCATGAAGGTACTGTAGAACTAAATTCATCAAAATCCAAAATAAGATGAAAGAGGGAGGTGAGGTTTTGGATAGCATTGGGATGTGCCCTGACAATTGGCAGACTAAAAGTTCTAGGCACTGAAGATGATGGAGATGAGAAAGGGCCCCTTCCAATTCCTTACTTGTCACATTCAGCACCGTGCCTCCAAGAAACAGATTTTTCAACTTTTGTAGGTTCTCTACCCACTTCAAACTTGGAGAAGACAAATTCATGCTATACCCTCCATCTAGACTTCCATCTCTAGCACGCTTTTTAAATTTTGAAACATCTAAAAATTCCAGCTGAGACAGATTACCAAGCTGCCATGGAATTCTACCTTGAAAACTGTTCATGCCTAAATTGAGATAAGTCAAATTGGACAAAGAGCCAACTTCCATAGGAATTTCACCTTCAAATTCATTTTGCTTGAGATCCAAGTACCTCAATTTTTTTAAACCAAAAAGCTCTGCATATAAAACACAAGACGATAGCATAGATATAAATGCAAGCTTCAAAATTTACTTCAATTGTTATCCTATAGATTATACTACTTATAAGTTATTAGTGTACACCATAAATTATGTATTGCTACATCTAATCTTATACACCAGTACATCCTATAGATTACATAGCCGTTTCCAAAATATACCAATAGAAAACTATGCAATTGAAAAGTACCTAATGGTAGAGATCCAGTGAAATAATTCCAGCTTAAGTCCAAATGCTTCATATGTTTTAATTGGAACAAAGCTGGATGAAGCATTTTGAAGGGATCAAAATAGTTATTGGTGAAATCTAGTCGGATGACATGGGAAGAGTAATGACTGCATTGAACTCCATGCCACTGACAGCAATTAAGCCCCCTCCATGATCCCAATTTATTGGCTGCAGCGGAGTCCATATAATACTCACTCTTGAAAGCAAGAAGGGCATCTCTCTCTTGTGGGACACATGAAACATACCAGTTTGCGGAAACAGAGCAGCATGTCATCACAGTAAACAAGCATAGCATAACAGAGAATCTCCACATTTTAACAACTGATTTATCTCACCTGCAACAGTGTTTGATTGAAGGGATTCAGACACTAAATAAATAAATAAACTTGCACTCTTGTATTTTTTAAAATCTATGTACAATAACTGGATAGATACCAAATTTTAAAAATAAGATTAAAGTAATGCAAAATAAAGAGATAGCTATTAAATTTTATGAATAAATTTAAACCAGAGAAAGCAATCTTTATTAATGTAGTTATTTCTTAGAAAATTCAGATAAAGATCAGAAAATCTGTCTTCCTAACAATTAGAAAAATACTAAAAACGAAAAAAGTTTAACATTCCAAAAAAACAATTCTTTTGTATTTAATAAAAAACCATTATAGAGTTGTAAACAAATAAATACTAAAAACGAAAAAAGTTTAACATTTCAAAAAAACACTTCTTTTGTATTTAATAAAAAACCATTATAGAGTTGTAAACAAATAAAGAGAAAGAAACGAAGAATGGAGTAGCGAGGATACCAGAACATAGCAGAGCAGAGAATAACGGGTGAATAATAACAAGGGGGTCATCACACCATTTATAACGCGTTACTCACCATTTACTGTAGCAGACCAAGTCAACAAAGATTTGAATTGGTAAACTTCATTAGTTTTTCTTTCTATCTTTGGTTGCTAAAAGCTATTGTACAAGTAAATATCTTCATTTATTTCAAATTATGTGAGCAATATTATTCAAATAATATTTAAATTAATTTATTATTTATAGTGTAGGAGTCAAATTCATTGACACAAATTTCAGGAGAAGTGGTTCATAAGTACCTATCTCTTATGAGAATGAATGAGACTTTTGAGGAGATTACCCATTGAAGTATTACTCTAGTTCAAACCTGCTTAACCACTACTCATGAAACATGAGTCAAATAATTTGACACAAAAACTACCCAATATCACAATTTAATTTTTGATTAACATCAAGAGTCTTTTAACTTAAACCAGTTTTAATCAAAGTGGTCAAGAAAATAGATGCATGGTTATTTTATTTTATTTTTTGTTTTTGATGGAATGGTGTACCTTTGGACCAGCCTAAGCAATTATTAGACAGTCTATAGACCTTAGACAATTTATTTCAATTTATTTATTGAAGTAAAAGCTACAAGACAATTATTTTCTAATTTTCAATCTATTTATTAAATGAAAATAAACTTTCTAATTCTGTACAATTTTACATGATAAGGTAATTTATTTCAATTTATTAATTAAACTACAAATTACAAGACAATTGTTTTCTAATTTTTCAACATGAATATAAACTAGATGCATGAAAGTTTTACTGTTCATCATAATAAGTTTGTGACTTTGGATTTTTGACTGTAGGGCTTTTTTCCATCAGCCTTTCAGATCATAGAATGTGATCTAAAAAGTTGATGAAAAAACTACTACAAGATCAAAATCCAAAGCCACAAACTTAAGAAAATAAATTGTCTAATCATCACTACCCTAATTACTTTTTTGAGAAGTACGATAGCATTATTATAATGCAAACCTGATCTCGCTGACAAAAGCTGTAAAACAAAGGACTTTAAAATGATGGTTGTTCTCATTATAAGTTTGTGACTTTGAATTTTGACTGTCTAACACTTTTTCCATCAGCATTTCAGATCTAAAAATTTGATGAAAAAACTAAGATCAAAATCCAAAGCTACAAATTTATGACTTTAAAATGATTCAGTCCCCAAAAAATACGATACCAAACCCCATCAACATATATGTTCCATGACCAGTACTGTTAATCCCCACATATTTACGCAAAGGGAGAAAGTCTTTTCTGGTGTAAGTCGAGAAAGGGAGAAAATCGAAATAGAGGTTTTGTGGAAGCAAAATGCAAATGCACCCAGTTATTGCACTTGCTCCTCCATCTTTACTATTGAATTCGCGAGGGGGAATTCAACGAGGGCGCAGTGCACAAGAGCGAAACCCCACGGCTGCGTGCAGACAATCAAAATTCAGTCTTTCTGCGGCGCCGCCAGCATGCAAAACTATGATTACAATGCCCTATTTTCTCCCCAAACTGCAAATAACGCTTACGCCCATATCTCATCTCCTATCTGACCTATCGTTTCTGAACAAAATATTTCTTCAAATCACTTATGCTATAGTATAGTTTATTCCGGTGATCTACGCAGAATTGCATTAAAGGGGGTAAAAGATGTAACTAACCTGGACGGCCTGGCTTTCTGTGGTGCATCGAAGCAGTGCATTCCTCCATTTGTGCAACGGGCGTGACTGAATCTGAGCAATTGCACGGCCGTCTTTTTCCCCAAAGTGGGCATGGGCATGGGCACGAGCACGGGCCTGCACGTCCATGGCCGCCTTCACGAGGGGCAAAAGAAACTCCTTTTCCTTGATCATCTGTTCCTCCTCCCGACTCGAACAAGAGACCTCCGGCTTCTCAGAAGACAAAGATAACGCGGCAATAGAACGCTTTCGAATCCTCATCGCTTTTGTTCCAGGACTTTAAAATGAAAGTTTTACTGTTCATCATTATAAGTTTGTGACTTTGAATTTTTATTGTCTAGCACTTTTTCCATCAGCATTTCAGATCATGAAGTATGATCTAAAAATTTGATGAAAAAACTAAGATCAAAATCCAAAGTTACAAATTTATGAAAATAAACTGTTTAATCATCACTGCCCTAATTACTTTCTCGAAAAGTACGATAGCGTTGTTATCACACAAACCTGCTCTCCTGAGAAAAGTTGTAAAACGTAAATCCAAAATGATGGTTGTTCTCCAAAATAGTCCCAAAGGACTTTAAAATGTTCTCCATCGTGCAAGACTTATTAAGTAGAGCACTAAAATTTCTCCAAGTTGTACGACGAGTTTTGAAGAGCCATAGTTATTTTGCAGGCTACGATGACTGCCATTAAGATTGAGGGGATGTGTCTGTCTCGAATTTTATGGTTTTGTTTTTTTTTCTATTTGAAACATGTTCGGCGTCCGAAAAAGGGGTATTGCGGATGGCATAAATTTCGGAGCCCAAAAACTTTGGCATCTGAAAAAGGGAAGAAAACTTCGGTGTGCGCAAAGCCCGAAAATACATCAAATCCGAATCAAGTTCAACAATTTCAGAGTTGTGAATACGTCTCTTTGCGATTTCTGGTCGATGCCCCCGGCTTGCACAATACTGAATTTCTACGTAAGATGGATCCTTATGTCCACACAAAATGATACAATTATTTTGTAGGGTTTCAGAATTCAGGCGTTAGACGACACCAACCAATGTATGCAGGATTCCGACATCCAGGTGTCCAGCGTAAGACAACATTTCCTTCAGGAAATAGAAGCGACATGCAGCCTAATGAACACTCCTCCTTGGGGAAGAAGGATTCATTTTCTTGCCGAAGCGGAATTTACGTCCACGTCCGGAGGGACAATAGATATCTGGTTAACTTTGGCCAACATTCTTCCTCCAGAAATATAGGCTCCCGAGAGGAGTCATTTTCTCCATTCAAATGACGCAAGAGCTAACGACAACAAATCCTTGTTTTTTACCCCTCTCCAACGGCCATATTCGACATTCAAAAAATCTGATCATGTGGAAAGAAAAGGCTGGATGGGGGATATCAATCCTAACCTCATTCCAATTTTCCCAACCACGGCTAGGGGAAGACTATTCAATCCTCCACTCCTGAAAAAGGCCTAGACCAGGGTGCACTGAGTCATTCACAGGAAAAGGACTGAAATGCTTGGACTAAACAGGGGCAAGGGCATACCCAAAATCCATCAAGGCTCTGATAAAGTCCCCTTAAAAAAATGGAAGCGGGTCAAGAAGTAGAATCAAAATCAACCGTTTCTACCAATAGGGGTGCCTTCAAAGCTAGCGTCAGAGGGGGATGAAATAACTTTTGTTCTACCCACTCAACATTTAGGGAAGGAAACCACTCAGCGAGATCAAGTACCTTCCATTACTTTTTCAAAAGATATGCTCATGAATAGGAACTTATTTTTCTTACAACACACAATTATTTGCAAAGCTTGGAAAATCAACATATCATTTTTTGAGTTCCATACTTGGGCTCATGAAAACTGGCCTAACATTAGTCAGATAGATTCTCTGGATAGAAAATTAGGATATTTTCTGGTGACCTTTCAAGATAAATCCAGTAGAGATAAAATCTTCAAATCCAAAGCTTGGTTCTTTAAAAATTATGGGCTTCGCATGTAACAATGGGTCCCAAATTTTGATAGCAAAAATAATGTCATTAAGTTTATCCCCGTGTGGATTTCCCTTCAGAATCTTCCTATAGAGTATAGGGAAGTGAGCATTATTCACATTCTAGGCAATAAGATCGGCATTTATCTCAAGCACCACATAGATAGGTCTTCAGCTTCCACATTCATATGCTTTCTTATGAATATGGAAAGAGTGCTTCCCAACTCCATCAAAATCATCTCGAAATTTGGTATATGGATACAACTTATCTCAAGCACCACATAGATAGGTCTTCAGCTTCCACATTCATATGCTTTTTTATGAATATGGAAAGAGTATAGGGAAGCGAGCATTATTCCATTAATCACATGGATTTCCCTTCAGAATCTTCCTATAGAGTATAGGGAAGCGAGTATTATTCACATTCTAGGCAATAAGATTGGCATTTATCTCAAGCACCACATAGATAGGTCTTTAGCTTCCACATTCATATGCTTTCTTATGAATATGGAAAGAGTGCTTCCCAACTCCATCAAAATCATCTCGAAATTTGGTACATGGATACAACTTATTATGTATGATTTTGGTAAGATTCCATCGTCACGGCAAGATTTTCAGGATGAGGGTGAAGCATTTCAGGACAGGGCTCTGTTGACCATTGAGAAAGGCCAGGATCCCCTTTTAGTTTCGACTCCAATAATAGGCGATCAGTCTTCAAAATCAGCTTACAAGGGCATTCAAAATCTGGGAGGTTTTTTAGATAGCATGAAACTATTTTTGTATCTTTTGGGAGGGATCTTGAATGGGAACTTTCATTGTTGACATCCCTCCAATTTTCTTTTGTTACTCCCACCACATGCGTCATTGGGTTCTTCTTCAGCGTCTTATTCAAAACCAGAGTTGAGCTTCATAGAGATTATTTCAGATTTCAAGATAAATCCAAACCTGTCACTGTCTAACAAGATATTTGGAAAGCACTGGATTGAAGAGGTCTCCAATCCCTTTCCTTTGGAAAAACTACGGGTTAAATTTGTCCCCAGATTTAATTACAAAATCATGGAACAAATGATTGAGCAATGGTTCATGGAAGTACAATTGGAAATTATAGGGAAGATTGCAGATCAAGTGTTGGAGGAAGATGTCATTAACTTCTCCAAGGACCAAGGCCCTTCCTCAAAAAATAATAATACTGAACAGGTTACAACACCTATAGAAGAGGATGATATTCTCAAAGTGAGGCTCTGTGATCTAATGGCTTCAATCAAGTCGAAGGGGTCCCCTAATCCTTCTAAATCTCCTATCAACTTTCATGCAATGGCATCTCCGAATACCTTTTCACCCAACTCCAATTCAGGCTGTAGGAAATCTTCTAGGCTTAGAGTAAAAGAACAAAAAGTCTCTATCTAAGCCTCTCCTCCCGAATTAGGCAAGTCTTCAAGGAGAACCAAAATTAAAGGTGGCATTATCTCCCTCAAATCTTTAAAACACAATCCTCAATCAAAAGGTTTGGAAAATTCCTCCTCTCTAGACAATCTGAATTTTCATATGGAGAAAGAGATCTCCCCAAGACTTCAGGCAGTCTATGACATGTGGGGAACCCCTGCTTCGGAGAGATCATTGACCAACAATAATTCAACCTTCATTGAAAGGCTTCTAGATGAGGATTTTGTGGAAGAAGGGGAGAGAATGACAGATATAGTATCTCCAAGGGAAGGGAATGATTCTTTAGAGGAAACAATTGTTGATACCCCCAACTCAGATCCTGCTAAGGACACCAACACTCTTGGTCTCCAAAAATCCTCTCAAACCAGTGTTATTGATTGCGGTTTGGCGAAGAAAAAAGGCAGAGGCAAAAAATCCACTATCACTCTTAGACAAGAAGTGGGGGAAGAATTTGATCAAACCAAAATCACAGCCTATTTAAATGTAGGGAAGGGGAAGTTCCTTCCCAAGTTTCAATGAGAATCATCTCATGGAATGTTAGGGGCCTCAATGCCCCTAACAAGCAGCGTTTGGTCAAACGTTGTATCCTTACAACCAAAGCTGAGGTTGTATTAATTCAGGAAACTAAGCTCAAAAAGGATCAACTAGAAATATTTACAAAATCTTTAGGTGACTGGCAAGCTTCGAGAGTGGAAGCAATTGGGTCCTCCAGAGGTCTAGCGATCTTATGGAATTGAAGACTTCATTCCTTCATTCCATTAGATAGCAGCTTAGACTGGATTGGTGGGAATATTGCAAGCTCACGTTCTAATCTCAACATGCATATAGTGAACGTTTATGGTCCCATCTCCAATAAAAAGAAATTTGAAGTTTGGGAGGAAATCTCAAAATGTTTTGAAAACTGGCAGGCAGGGTTTTTCATAGTAGGGGGGGGGGACTTCAATGTTATTTCTCATCCTTCTGACAAGCTAGGTGGCTCTCAAAGAGTTTCCCAATCCCAAACAAATTTCAAAGATTGGCAACAAAGAGAAAATTTAATGGAAACAGATCCGGAGGATGGCTTGTTTACTTGGTCCAACAGAAGAATGGGCATCAACAGCATCTCAGAGAAACTGGACAGATTCTTCTTCAAAGGCAATATCACAATTTTTCCCTTTGACCTAAAAGTTTCCATTTCTCCTACTTCTGGTTCTGATCACTTTCCAATTCTTTTAAATATTCTTGAAAGTAACAAACCCCAAGGATGTCCCTTCAAATTTGAAAACATGTGGTTAAAAGAGAAAAACTTTACTAATTTGGTTGCTGAATGGTGGCTGGATTTCAAAGTGGAAGGTTCCAAGTTATTCTATTTTGTGGCCAGACTGAAGTATATTAAGCAAAATCTCTTAATATGGAACATAACACATTTTAAGAATATTTTCAAATCCGAGGAGATTGAGCAAAAATTAGTAAGATTGAATCAATCCATTATGCAGTTTGGGATGGATCATGACAGATTTGCATAAGAGAAAGTTTTGCTAAGGGGTATAAGCACAATAAGTTGTCACCCTTTTACAAAGGAAAAGGCTAACAAAATCAAAGTTGTTCAACTTTAATAATATACAAATGACATTTATGTTTGGAATTTGAAGATGATGTAAACTAATTAAATGTGATCAAATGGATGAAGTTCATGATTAATATTTTTGTAAGGAAACTCAGGTGCGGAAACAGCTTCCTACGCTAATCTCTATAGGAGAGTATTGTGCAAATTCTTATAAATCCTTACAATTTTAGATTCGTTAACTACTTTAACAAAGATATTGTAACCACATACAATGCATATAGAAAAATAGAGAATGACACAATGATATACCCTGGGGAAAACCTTTCGGTAAAAAACCCCAGCACTCCAAAACCTGCACAATGTATTATCTTCAACACAAAGATTACAATACACTTGCAATGCAAGTTCTTTCAGGAAATGAGAGACAAAGCCAACAAGACTTAAATTTTGTTATATCTCTCCCATAGGAGTAGCATCATATATATAGACTCCTCTAGACCCAAAAATAGGCACAACCACCAAGACCCATGCACAAAGCCACATGTACAGAGTTGTTACATGCAATCCCAAGAATAGGTGTCCATCCCTAGAATAGACTATGACAGCTTGTCATAGAATCCGTCAAAAATAACGGTCACAAGAGAAGTGTAAGAGAATCTGTCATACCAACCTATTTTTGGCATATTCTCTTACACACACCAACCACTTCTTCTTGGGCGCCCAAATAGGCCCAAGTCATAAGATGCTCTTACACTTGTCATAGCACATTCCTTAAATAGTTCTTACGCGTCATAGGAATTTGTCATGACCGTTTCAGTCATGATCTCCTTATGCACAAGATGCTGACACATCAAGTGGAGTGACACATCAACATGCCAACTAGACATGTACACTCACACTTAATTACATTATTTGCAAAAAATACATTTACAAAACAAATAATAAGAATAGGAATTATCCAAGGTTGAGACACCTTATTCCTAACATTCTCCCACTTGTCGAACACCTTGTAAGAGCAACAGGAACATAACAGGAACTTTAACCGCTATAGGCCAAAAGACCCATAGACTCCGAACACCATCTGAACTTCTCAGTGCCCACTGGTTTCGTTAATGCATCTACAACATTCTTCACAGTATCTACCTTCTCCAAATTTACCTTTCCATCTTCCACCATATCTCTCACAAAGTGAAACTGCACATTAATGTGCTTCATTCTGGCATGGAAAGTTGGATTCTTTGCAAGACAAATAGTGCTCTGACTGTCACAACAAATAGTAATTTGTTCTGCATCAACACCAACATCAGAACATAATCTTCTAAGCCAAATGGATTCTTTATAAGCATGAGTAGCAGCCATGTACTCAGCTTTTGTAGTGGACAAAGCAACCACAGGTTGTCACTTACTCATCCAACTAATGGCACCTCCAAACATAGTGAACACATAAGCACTGGTGGATCTCCTGCTTTCAATATCACCTGCCCAATCTGAATCCACAAACCCACGAATACAAACTAAATGGGGAGATCTAGAAGAGTTACCATGATAACATATGGAGTAATCTGATGTACCCCTTAAATATCTGAATACTCGCTTAACTGCATCCCAATGTACCCGTCCAGGATTAGCCATAAACCAACTCAGGACTCCCACTGCTTGGGCAATGTTTGGTCTAGTACAGACCATAGCATACATAAGACTGCCAACTGCACTAGCATAAGGTACTCTACTCATGTCCTCCACCTCACTAGGATATTTTGGACAATCATCTACAAATAACTTTGTTCCCATAGAAATAGGAACACATAGTGGTCTACAATCTGCCATGCCGAACCTGTCCAACACAGACTTCACATACTTACTCTGACTCAACCAAAGTTTTCTGTTAGACCTGTCTCTATTGATTTCCATACCCAAGATGTACCTAGCTGCCCCAAGATCTTTCATCTCAAACTGTGCTGACAACTGAGATTTAAAATCAGAAATCATACCCTTACCCTTCCCAAATAGCAACATATCATCAACATATAATGCAACAATAAGAAGGCGATCATTTTCAACTCTGAAATAAACACAATGATCTGATTTTGATCTTACAAATCCAATTGACAACACAAAGGCATCAAACTTAAGGTACCACATCCTAGGAGATTTCTTCAAACCATATAGAGATTTCTTTAATCTGCAAACTAAGGATTCTTTACCTTTAACAATGTAGTGCTCAGGCTGTGACATATAAATCTCTTCCTCCAAATCACCATGAAGGAAAGCTGTCTTCACATCCATCTGTTCTATCTCTAAATCATATGATGCAGCAAGAGATAACAGAAATCTAATGGATGTCAACTTTGCAACAGGAGAGAATATTTCACCATAATCTATTCCCTCTACCTGTGAATACCCTTTTGCAACCAATCTAGCTTTATACCTTTCAACACTGCCATCTGCACATAATTTCTTCTTGAAGACCCATTTACAGCCAACAGATTTTCTCCCTTTAGGCAAAGGTACAAGGTCCCAAGTTTTGTTTTTCTCCAATGAAGCCATCTCATCATCCATAGCCTCAATTCAGGAACCTGCATCTTCCATGCCCAAAGCCTCTTTCACAGATTTAGGCTCATCAGTGTTAGTAATCAAAGCAAAGGCACAACTGGAATCTAACATAGAATAACCAAACCTTTCTGGTTGCTTTCTTTCTCTTGTGGATCTCCTCAAGGGCTGCGGTTGAGGTTGTTCTTCCTCTTCTTCTGAACTATCAGAGCTGGTAGAGCTCTCCTCATCATTAGGCCCAACATGGTCTCTATGTTCAGTCTTCTCAGGGGTAGGAGGCAACTGAACAACATCTTTTTCCTTTTCTTTTTCATCTAGTTGTAGCACAATAGGAGAAGATGTTAGCTCTCTGAAAATAACATTTCTAGTATACAACACTTTACTAGTCACGGGATCCCAAAGCTTGTATCCTTTCACACCAGCACTGTATCCGATGAAAATACATTTAACAGCTTTGTTTTCCAACTTAGATCTTTTCTCCTTTGGAACATTTGCATAAGCTTCACAACCAAAAACATGAAAATGTCTAATTAAAGGCTTCTTACCAGACCACATCTCCATGGGTGTCTTACCAACAAGGGCTGATGTAGGAGATCTGTTAACCAGATAGCAAGCAGTGGCCATAGCTTCGGCCCAAAACCTTTGTTCTAAACCAGCTCCACTAAGCATACTCCCAACCTTCTCCATCAGTGTCCTGTTCATTCTCTCTGCAACTCCATTTTGCTGTGGGGTATAAGGAGTTGTCTTATGCCTCTCGATACCTTGTTCTTTACATAACTGTTCAAACTCTGCTGAGCAAAACTCACCACCATTGTCAGTTCTCACACACTTAATCTTCTTACTAGTCTGATTCTCTACAAGAGCTTTAAATTCCTTGAATCGACTAAAGACTTGTGTCTTACTTTTAAGGAAATAAATCCACATCCTTCTACTGTAATCATCTATGAAAGATACAAAAAATATAGACTTGGAGATTGAAGGAACTTTTATAGGACCAAATACATCAGAATGAATAAGATCCAAAACATCATAAGATTTGTGAGAACTAGAGTAAAAATGAACACGATTTTGTTTACCATAGACACAGTGTTCGCAGAAGTCAAACTCGAGATTGCAATCATTTAACCCCTCAACGAGATTTTTATTTTTCAGGGTTCTGAGACCCTTTTCACCAATGTGGCCAAATCTCATATGCCACAACATTGTCTTTTCTGCAGGAAGCTTACCTTCCAAAGTGTTTGCACTACCATCGAAACCAATAGCCATAGACTTCTTCACTGCTTGTTCAGATGGTGAGGATGAAGAACTATTACATAAAGGAATAAATGCATCTAGCTGAAATAAGGTACCTCTCCTAGTACCCTTTGCAAGCACTATCGATCCTCTCATCATCTTGCATCCTTCTTTCGAAAAAACAACTTGCACACCTACATCATTCAGCATACTTATAGATAATAGGTTTCGTGTCAAACCCAGAATGTGCATAACTCCGTTGATTCCCTTTACTCATCCATCAGGAAATTTGATAGTGACCCTTTCGCGTCCAACTATCTTTAGGTGAGAATCATCACCCAAGTACACCTTTCCACCATCGAACTCTTCATATTTTGAGAACCAGTTTCAATGAGAGGTCATGTGAAAAGATGCACCTGAGTCAACCAACCACACATCATCAGATGCATGGGCTGCCAAAGCTGCGATGAATGCATCACCATCTTCTTGAGATCTTTCTGAAGCTGAATCTGAACCTTTCTTCTTCTTCTTCGGCTCTTTGCAGTCTTTACGGAAGTGCCCAAATTTATCACAGTTCCAACATTTTGCCTTGGACTTATTGGAAGTCTTTGAATTCCCATGGGATTTGGATCTACCCTTATTGTCAAACTTATTGTCATTTTTCTTCCCTCTTTTAGTGGATCTCCCACAAACAGCAAGGGCTTCTTTTTCCAAAACGGAAGCCTTTCTCTGCATCTCCTTTGATAGCAGTGAAGACACCGCATCATCCATTTTGAAGGTGACTAAAGTGCTTCCTAGAGCCATCACAAGATGGTCTCATGAATCCGGTAAAGAACACAAAAGTGTGTAGCAACGTTCCTCGTCCTCTAACTTGACACCAGATGATGTCAACTGTGCAGCCAGCAGATTAAATGCATTTAAATGATCCGTTAAGGATCCACCTTCCTCCATTCGTAGAGAGTACAACTTCTTCCCTAGGAACAACTTGTTCACCAGAGATTTGGCCTGATACACGGCTGCAAGTCTTTCCCACAAACTATTTGCGGTTTTCTCATCTAGAACATTCAGAAGGACTACATCGGTTAAACAGAGTCTTATGAGACCCTTAGCTTTACGGTCTTTGATATCCCAATCTGCTTGAGCTATAGTTGCTGGTCTTGTAGCACTTGAAGTCACTTCCCATAGGTCACGATCTTCCAACATGTCTTCCATCTTGAGTTTCCACAACTCGAAATTAGTGCCATTAAATTTCTCCACCTCCATTCTTCCATATGATGAACTTGCCATCTCAATCTACAAATAAGATTCAGAATGCTCTGCAAAAAACTCCCACTCAAACTTGAGATTAGCTAAAAAAACCCTACCCAACAACTAGGATCAAAATTTGATCAAGCTCTAATACCACTTGTAAGGAAACTCAGGTGCAGAAACAACTTCCTACGCTAATCTCTATAGGAGAGCATTGTGCAAATTCTTATAAATCCTTACAATTTCAGATTCATTAACTACTTTAACAAAGATATTGCAACCACATACAATGCATATAGAAAAATAGAGAATGGCACAATGATATACCCCGGGGAAAACCTTTCGGTAAAAAACCCCAGCACTCCAAAACCTGCACAATGTATTATCTTCAACACAAAGATTATAATACACTTGCAATGCAAGTTCTTTCAGGAAATGAGAGACAAAGCCAACAAGACTTAAATTTTGTTATATCTCTCCCATAGGAGCAGCATCATATATATAGACTCCTATGGACCCAAAAATAGGCACAACCACCAAGACCCATGCACAAAACCACATGTAGAGAGTTGTTACATGCAATCCCAAGAATAGGCGTCCATCCCTAGAATAGACTATGACAGCTTGTCATAGAATTCGCCAAAAATAACGGTCACAAGAGAAGTGTAAGAGAATTTGTCATACCAACCTATTTTTGGCATATTCTCTTACACACACCAACCACTTCTTCTTGGGCGCCCAAATAGGCCCAAGTCATAAGATGCTCTTACACCTGTCATAGCACATTCCTTAAATAGTTCTTACACGTCATAGGAATCCGTCATGACCGTTTCAGTCATGATCTCCTTACGCACAAGATGCTGACACATCAAGTGGAGTGACATATCAACATGCCAACTAGACATGTACACTCACACTTAATTACATTATTTGCAAAAAATACATTTACAAAACAAATAATAAGAATAGGAATTATCCAAGGTTGAGACACCTTATTCCTAACAATTTTTAATAATTTTTTTGAATAAGAATTGATATGTTTTTTTAATTTTTAAAGATGATTTTTCAGTTGCTAAAAAATGCTGAAAATTAGGGATCTAGTTCCCACCAAAAATTATATGTAAATAAACATTTTCCCCCTAATTTAAAAATATGTCATAGATGACATATATAGCTAGTGCATGAAGAAATAAAAATTGGTTTGTGACCTATATTTTCTCTTTTATAACAATTCAAATTCCAACTCACTAAAATCGATAGTTTTCATCTCGCAACATATTTTTCATAACAAATCTATCCCAATCAAAAAAAGAAATATATATTTTTGAAGAGGATTGTCTCTTCTAGTGCACCATATGTTTTTCAAATGTATTTAATATGATTTACTATTTTTTTCTTTCTCTGAATCAACATCTCCTTGACTGTTAAAATACCTACTTGCAATATTTTTTAATTACAATAAAGTATGTATAATTAAAACACTATAAATCTATATGAGGATATTCTTGACTCTAATCTCTACAAAAGGGTATTTTTAAATTTTTTTTAAAATATCATTAAAAAGATTAGGAGTTATTGAAACGCTACTTTTTTGAAATAATTTTGTTTTTATGGTAATTGGACCCAAAGTGGTATAAAACATGCATTCAATAGACATTTCCAATTGGAAAAGTTAAAGAACTTATCTAACTTAGCTAGAATGAATCTAGCTAGACCATATGTTTGACCAAAATTAATTTTTAGTTAGAAATACTAAAATTTAGCTGTGCTAATAAGTTAGCCTAAAAGGTGACACCTAATTGTGCTTTTACCCTAAGAGAATTGGAGGACATCCTTTCCAAAGAGGAAATCTTCTAGTGCCAAAAATCGAGAGAATGCTAGTTGGCAGAAGGAGATAAGAACACAAATTTTTTTCATGCTAGTACCAAAAATCATAGAAATGTGAATAAGATAATGCAGATAAAAGATTCTACTGGTGCTCTCTTGGAAGATCAACAAGAAATATAAAAGGAAATCATGAGTTATTATTCAAAATTATTGAATAACTCGGATAGTTCTCAACTCAAATGTCAAAAAGACTTATTGGCCAACATGCCTAAGCTAATCTCAAAGGGAGATAATCAAATGCTCTCAAAACCATTATCAGAAAGTGAAATCCAGAGTACCATATCTCAGATGGCCCTTGACAAAGCTCCAGCCCTGGATGGCTTTCCACCTAGTTTCTTTCTTCATTGCTAGGACATCATTGGCAAAGATCTTTCAGAATCTTTGGAGGCTGCAAGAAGCTCAGGTAGATTTCTAACATAAATTAACAATACTTTCATTGCTTTAATTCCTAAAAAAGAACATGCTTCTTGTATGGATGAATATCGACCTATTGCTCTCTATAATACTATGTATAAGATTCTTTCTAAAGCCTTAACAAATAGAATGAAATCAATTCTCCCCAAGATCATAGGGGAAGAGCAGACTGGGTTTGTTCCGGGTAGATCAATTTTTGATGGGATTATCATACCTCAAGAAGCAATCCATTCTATTCAACATAATAAACAGCCTAGCATGATCATTAAATTAGACATAAAAAAAGCCTATGACAAGGTGGATTGGAGATTCTTAGCTAAATGTATGGAAAGCTTTGGCTTTTCTAAGGCATGGATCAATCTGATTTTTCATTGTATCTCTACTCCTAAATTCTTTGTTTTAGTGAATGGTTCTCCTCAGGGTTTTTTTGAAGGCTCCAATGGCATAAGACAAGGGGACCCCCTTTCTCCCTTCTTATTCGTCATCATGGCTGAAGCTTTGGGGCGTGGTTTGATCAGATTACAAGAGAAGAATTTTCTCAAAGGTGTTCAAATGACTTCCTCTATTAGAGCAATCACTCATCAACAATTTGCTAACGACATTCTCCTTTTGGGAAAAGGTGCATTCAAGAGGCCAAGCAGATCAACCTATTGTTAGACACTTATGCTAAAGCTTCAGGACAAGTGGCCAATAAAGAAAAATCAGTTATTTACTTTTTTCACATAAAAAAGAAACTTCAGCAGCAAATTGAAAAGGTTTTGGCTTTCAAATCAGGATCCCTCCCGTGTTTATATTTGGGCATACCTATAGACAAAACCTTGAGATCCTCCAAAATTTGGAAACCTATAAATGAGAGGTTAGACAAAAAAATGGACAGTTGGAAATCCAAATGGCTCTCTTAGGCTGGCAGATTAGTCATGATAAAAGCAACATTGTCAGCAGTTCCCATTTACTTAATGTCTTGCCTTTCTCTATCTACGGAAGGATACATGGATATGGTTAAGAGATTAAGGAAATTCTTTTGGCAAGGGACTGATACAAATAAGAAATTTGCACTTATTTCTTGGGATAAGATTTGCAAATCCCAAACAAATGGAGGAATGGGCATTAAGAACCAATTATGGCAAAATCAAGATCTTGGAGCCAAGCTCTATTGGAAAATCATGAAGAATCAAAACTTTAAGTGGTTCAGAATCTTAAGAGGTAAATACCTTGGGAACTATTCTGAAGAAGAGATGTTTCACCTCCAATCTCTTCCAAGAGGCTCAAGAATGTGGAACTTCATAATCAAATCTAGGCAGGTTATTGACAACAATATCACTTGGAAATTAGGAAAACTCCTTGTGTGAAAGGGTCATATCAAACCTAAACCCCATTTTCTCTTTGGCTGAAAATAATATAACCAAGAAGAAACAAGTTGGACCATTTTTTTATTCTATTTTCCCCACAAGAATCCTCTAATTAATTGTGTTAAAATTGATTATAACTTCTTTTTGAGGGCAGCCAACATGATGAAATGTAAACATGACTAGCAATGAGGATTTTATTGGCAATTTGGATTTGTCTAGCCATGGACTGAAATTTGTTTGACCAAAGATTGATTTTTCTTTTCAATTTGTGTATGAACCATTTCCATATTTTTGATAAAGAGACTCTTATCCCAAATGGGATGCCAAGGTATCTTGAAATAACTCTATGATTGTTATATTTCCATTGAGATGGTATCCAAGGTGGCAGCTCATCAATTGAGGTCATTCAAAATATGGTGATATTTAGAGAAACTAGCAAGTCTGAAGTTGAACAATACAAGTCCAAAATTTTAGGGTGTTGTTGAGCTCCTCTTGAGAGTTTTGAATGAATAAAAGCCTATCATCCACAGAGTGGGAATTCAAAGCCATCCCATCACAAGGTAGATAGATTTGATGAATGAGATTTTGTTGTTTTACATGATGTAGAAGGTAGCCAAGTGCATCAACATTGGTGAAATAGAGCAAGGAAGATAAGGGGCAACCTTTTCTTATTAATCTTTAAAGGGGGAAAATTTGAGTAATTAAAGGGTGATATCACAAAATTGTCTCTTACTTTAGGACATGAAGAAAGAATGTGCATCCAATGTTTTTTTCATTTAGGACCCCTTCATGAGAATTGGGGTGTTCACGTGAAGGTGCCTTATCCCTTCACACAAACAAAATGACCTAGGGGTGTTTGCACGAAGGGGGGTCTTCGAGCGAACCCCATGATGTGGGGGTTTTCACGTGAAGAACCCCTTTGTGCAAACATCCCTTTGACTGGATTTCCAATAAATTTCTAGCAAAGTTGTCATTTTCACCATTCACTTTTCACTGTTACTGGGTCCTAGGCATTGGAGTTAACACCATGATGACTAGAGGATGATGGTGACATCTTTTCAGCAGTTTCAATCTCTCACTGACCGTCATTGATATCAGGTGCACTAATTTCATCTTTTTTTGTTTATTTATGCCTTTTAATTATTTTAGTTTGTTTTCTATTTTTAGCAATTTTTAATTTAAAAAATTAAATATTTAATAGAAAATATTTTAAAATGTTAGAAAACTAAATTAGAAAACATTAGCTCAAAATTTAGGAAACTTGTTTTTAAAAAAAAATAAAATTAGTAAGTTATATTAGTAATTTTTTTATTTTTAGTAATTTTTAATTATTTTAATTAGAAAATTATTAGAAAATGTTAGAAAAGTTTAGCTAACTATTAGAGTAATTTAGAAAATGAGTAGAAAACTTTAGACAAACTTAAAATTTAATTAATCGGGTACATTTATGTTTTATTTTTATAGTTTTTAATTATTGTATTATATGAACTTTAGAAATTATATTAAAAAAATTAGCTACATTTATATTTCTTAAACACACACACACACACACACACACACAAAATCTCTCTCTCTCTCTCTCTCTCTCTCTCTCTCTCTCTCTCTCTCTCTCTCAACCCCCTTGCCTTCTCATTTTTTTTATCCTTATATGCATCATTTAGAATTGTACATGTATTTTAGATTTTAATATTAGTTTATAATTAATGAATGGTTTTATATCAAATTTGCTTCCATTTTATATGCACGTAAAGTACTTAATTTTTAAAATTTAACATGTTACCACTAGATGACACACACTCATGATGATGCACCTTAGGGTGACGCACCTCAAGGTGGTGCACTTGATGGTTGTACACACCTTGATGAGTCTCACATTCCCAATATTGGTAATATATTTCATGTTGGTGACATAGAGATAGATAGATTGAGAGGTGATATTAGAAGATCTCAGAATGGTGTGTATAGAGATACTTGTACCACTATATTGACAAGTCTTGAGTAGTTGACTACATACATGAGATCTCATGCTTCATTTAATCCACATATTATAGAGGCTATTTTTCACGAGTTGAGAGTTGAGATCTTGGGTGATGTGTTTTTAGTGACAGTCCAAAGCCATGTCCCTAAGGACATCATCAAACGAGAGGTCTTCCAATTTTATGATGAGAAGGGAAAGGTTAGGGCATACCAGGTCACATGGTGTGTGGATCTAGAGATAGCATCTAGGATCTACCCATGGTTCCTTAAAGCTTATGATTGTTATCCTAATAATAACAAGATTCATTTGTACTTTTCATAGCAGTTATATGTTGAGATCTATTGGGGCCTCAAGGTCAACTATCTAGATGTTCCTCCTTATTTTAGTTAGGGGCATGGCAGAGTTGTTGATTGTGATCAGTATTGTAGGGATGATTGAGCTACGCCTAATCACAAATAGTTGTTTGCAAAGAGGTCTATGGTAGTGGCACCAATGATGGATTCTACCATCTCAAGTGGTTTAGCTTGCTCTTGGCGAACATGTAATATTCTCTCATGATACTTGTTATCTAGTCTCCACATATGATGTCCACTTTAATATTTAACTAAATGGAGACAAAGGGAGGTAGAAGCTACTAGGTAGCTATATTGATACACCTTATTTTCAGGTTAGTAATCAAAAAATTGAATCCCATGTTGGACTATTTTGATTTTCTTAAAATATGTTCCCTCTAAAATAGTTGCCTGCACCACAAATTTTAACAACATTTAAAACATTTTACAAAATTTGATATGCACACACACACACACATGATATTTGAAAGAGAGATAGATAGATAGATAGATAGATAGATAGATAGATAGAGAGAGAGAGAGAGAGAGAGAGAGAGAGAGAGAGAGAGAGAGAGAGAGAGAGAGAGAGAGAGAGAGAGAGAGAGAGAGAGAGAGAGAGAGAGAGAGAGAGAGATTTTGGCAAAATTTTGGTAGGAGATATCGAATATCCAGTAGTTTCAGATATCTGATTCTTTTTACTAGTGTAAAGTAAAAACAATATTCACTGTGTCCCTCTAGAGAGTCACATTTTTTGGTAATTGACGGGATTCAAGTTTTGTCTCTAGAGAAGACAAAAATCCACTTTTTGGTTGAATTTTTTCTATTACCAAAGGTATTTGCATCACCTTTTTGGTCTAACTATGGGGAGTTGTCGTCATCAAAAGCATACATGAAAGAGGAGACTCACAAATGAAGATGTTGAAGTGTATAGAGAAATCGATAGGGTTGCCGATCGGAACAAGAGACAAAGTATGTTAAATATTAAGTAAGATGTCAGCATAGACCCTCCTTTGAATGTGGTTTCAAGTGAAGAACATGAATTTGAAGATGAAAAGGTAGGTTTTGAAAATGAGAATTTAGGTTTTGAAGATGAAAATGTAGGTTTTGAAAATGAACATGTAGATGTGGCCAATGGAAGTGTGGACATTGTCAATGACAATCCACTGATTGAATATTAAGGAATTGACAATGATAATGGTACACAAGAACCAAATCAACGTAATACATCTCCAAATTATATGAGAAATGAAGTCCCTTTAGAGGAAGAAAGACAAACTTCAAAATTGAGACCTTCAAGAACAACTCAATGGTTACTTGAAATTGATGAGAACATAATGAGCAATTTCAATGGCAAGAGATCAGAAAGAACCGTTCGGTTGTGGGTTTCAAAACTTTTTGATCAATTTTTTAGCCACAAGACATTGGTTTAGCAATGTCAAATGTTTAAACAATTGTTAAAGATGCAGAAGATGAGACGTATACTAGTCAAATTGAAGATTAGTGTGAACAAGAAAAAGGATAGGAATGCTATTATTGTGAGAAATATTTTCCATTGGGAAGACTACAAAGGAAAACGATAAGAGATCCGCTAGAAGGGTTATTACAACCTCCTTAGTAAGTCATCATTTGACAAAGGCTCATTTGATGAGACAAACTTGTGTTGACTTGAATCTAAATCGTAAAACTTTGGATAGAGCACTTGCAAGAAGAGAAAGACTTGATGATCCTATTCAAAATGATACATGGGCTTATGGTGGGAGACTTTCATGTTGTGATAAGAAGCTTACCAATGCTATGAAGGATCAAATTCAACTATTTTGGCAATCTAACTCAAGAGTGTCACCAAATGTGAAGGATGTCTTGAAATTGAGAATTGGCATTTGAGACCGCACCCCGCATCCCAAACATTATTTGGAGGTGAGTCAAACAATGTTGTTCAAAAAAAATTGTGAGACACATCCAACATTGCAAATATCACAAAGAGCTTTTGAAGCCCTGAAACCTTTTTTTTGTGTGCCTCTTAAGATTCAAAATACTTGTTGCAAATATCATGTGGAGTTTTCAATGCACCATGAATTGTTACGAACCATTCATTCTACTTTGCATAGTAGTGAAATGTTGGAGGAGTGTGGTGCAAGTGCTCTTCCGAAATCATCAAGAGACTTGCTAGATCATTTTTTATGTCCTAGAGAAGATGGATGTCTCTTTTATAGAAAAGATTGCTTAAATGACAAGTGCTCAGAGTGTGATGGGCTAGTGAAATTTGTTGAATGTTTCCATGAGGGTAGTGAACATGATTTTGGAAAGACAATTGTCCACAAAAAGGTATATGAAACTGTTAAATATACATTAAAAAGTGGAGGTGAAGGCTCTAGATGTGAGTTGGTTACTAAAGAATGCAATGTAGCTAATTTTATTTCAGATTTTAGGAAGAATCTTTTTTAAAAGTATGCAAGGCATAGTCACACATCTCAGTGGTTGGATCAACAATTCAGGATGTGTAAGGACACTTTCCTAATTGGCACTATTATATTGGTTGTTGAATTTGTAGAGAACTATACATTGCAGCCCCAAAATGAGTTGCAAGCTCAATATTACAATTCTATTTAGGTTTCTATTTTTGTGCACATAACATATAGACATTCCCCTAATAGTATAGAAGATGACCAGAAGATAATTAGAGAGTGCCATTTTTATATGAGAGATGATAGATCACACTCATCCAAGTTTGTCCAATATTGCTTTGAGAATTATTTTGAGTGGGTGTAGGAAAATAATATTGCTATGGATAGACATCTCATTTGGTCAGATAACTACACAAGTTAATTAAAAAAAGCTCATATGTTTTATTGGTTATGTAGAATGCATGTAGAGAGAGGTGTACCTCATATTTGGATTTTTTTAGGCCGGTCATGGAAAAAGGGAGCATGATGGAGCAGGTGCATGTGTAAAGAGAGCTCTAGTTAAGGAGCGACTGAAGATTTCAATTGTAGAAATCATTGATGCTCGTTCTATTGTTTATTGGTGTACTTCAACATTGTCACAGGGGGGTGTTGGAAATTTGGCTAAAGTGAGTACATAGATGTTGTCATTATGGAAACATATGATCCACATGAAGAACGCAAAGGTGTAAGAGCAAGTATAGTAGAGCGCATTGCAAATTTGTCTAAGTGTGAGACAGTATTTTCATAGTGTACTAGGACATAGTTTTTGTTTGTGATGTTGACTGGAGTAAGTTAAGTGCTTGTGCACTTGAATATAGACTCTATGATGACTAATGATGACCCATCTCAAAGCACAAGTTAGTACGACATGTACGGAATTAGTTATGATAGTTTTACCGAAGACAGTGTGAAGCCGATAGGATAGAATATGAAGGCAGAATTGGTAAAGAGTTAAGGGATTATTTTGTTTATCAAAATAATGACTTAAAAATATAAAGGGACAACATCCTAGATGTTTACTCTTGGATAAAGATATATGGAAGCTGACCATGTTAATTTATTAGCCTTAATAACTTGTATAAATTGTAAAGGAAGTCATGTTAGAGATGATGCGATTGTAACTATAATTGTAATGTGGTGATGCAAATGTAAGAGCAGTGAAAAGACATTGATGTAAGAAACATAAGGTTGTGTACCTAAATCCATTTTTGTAATCAGTATATACATTTTACATTACTTGTTTGAGTAGTGGGCTCATCTGGTAATCAGATTTTGTATTGACAACTCCTAACAGGGTTGAGGCTTCTAACAAGGCCTATAGTCCCTTAATCAGGACTAATACACTATATGATTGTAATAGAATCCTAACAGGTCAACATCCTTAATAGGATACTTTTGATTAGTGGATCTTTGTGGGTACCATCCCCACCGGGGTTTTCCCTTGGCCAGGGTTTCCTCGAGAATAAATAATGTGTTATGAGCTCTTTGATGTTATGCATGTTATTTAGTTTCTTATGTTATCCATGTGTGAAGATAATGTGTTATATCCATAATTGGGCAAAAGATAAAGTTTGTAGAATACTGATTCATGCCTCCCTCTCAGTATTCCCTATTTCTAACAATTGGTATCAGAGCTTAGTTACTTGAAAAAGAATCATTCAAGGAAAGCCTAGTAGCTTGAGTAAGATCTCTATGGATATGGATCAGCTATAGAAAAATCTTGAAGAAACTCTTGAACAGATTGATATGCTTACTGATGAAAGAGATACTCTGAAAAGGAAATATGATGATGCAAAGAACCTTATTGAGAAATTAAAAAACAAGGTAGAAGATCTGAAATCTAAAAAAGAATCTAAAATTCTTATTGAAGATTGTGATGACAATTTAGAAAAAGAAAATGAGATCCTTAAGCATGAACTGAAGATAGCAAATCTAAAGCTTAGTTTGAAAGATGGGAATGACAAAAATGAAGCAAATCTGAGATCTGAGAATGAAAATTTGAAGATTGAGAATGAAGAATTAAGATCTAAACTTGGCAAAGTAACATCTAAATTTGAGAAAGTAAATTTGCAGTATGCAGAACTTGAGAAATACAATAAGATTGTGAAAGGTGAATTGACTCAATCCAAACAACAACTTGAAAGGCTATATTCAAATAGTGAGAAGATTGATGAGAAAGTATCATATGGACAACCATCCTATGATAAGACTGGACTTGGATTTAATATATTTAGAACAAATCATGAAAGCAAGGAACCAGATTTGAAAGAATCTGAAAGCATAGATGAAAAGAAGTCAGATGAGGTCAACAAATCTGAAGACACACCTAAAGGAGAAGAACCACCTAAAGAAGAAGAATCACTGAAGCAAGAGGAATCACCCAAAGGTATGCAAAGAGAATTCAAAGGTAGATGTTTTAGTTGTAATACTATCGGTCACATGAAGAGAGATTGCACAGGTAAACAATTTAAACCTCTTAATGGTTATTGTTATAATTGTCATGGTTTTGGACATAGAGCTATTGAATGTAGAAGACCTAAAGTTATTGAGAATAATTATGGTAGTAGAATGTTTAGGAATACTAACAATGCAGATAAGAGACCTACTGAAGATATGAACAGAAGAAATGGAGTAGTATGTTATAGATGCAACAAGATTGGACACATTGCTAGAAACTACAGGTCATAGATCAATCAGCAAGGACCGAGATATGGGAACAATGGAATTTTTTGTCAGATATGTAGCAACATTGGACATACAAAAAGGTTTTGCAGAATGAACAATGGAGTTTTGCATCCTAACCCTAACCTTAGAAATCATGAAAGAAGAAATGAAGATGCAGGTAATAGACAGAAAGGTTGCTGTAGTAATGCAGATGAAGTGAAGTTTGTTAAAGGCACAGATCAAGGAGACATATTCAACATTGAAGGTAATTAGAAAGGTAAAGTATCAAGTGGTAAGAATGAATCCTTACCTGACCTATCTTTAAGTACTTAACTTATGAAAATTACAGTAAATTGAGAACTTAGAATTAATGTAGAAGTAGATTTTTGATGAATTAAGTCTTGCATAGTTAATGAAAGGTAGTTTATGATGTACTAATGCTATGGTTAAGAGTGCAAAAGAAAATATTATGTTTTGCGAGATCGCAAGAAGTTTTAAGTTTTGCAGGTTGAAAGAAACATCTTTTTGGAAAGAAGCGGCAAAAGAATTGAATGCAATGTCAGATCTAAGTGAGATTGAAGTAATAAAAGGTTATGATCAGAGTTATTTGATCATCAAAGCAAATTGAAGTGTTTAGAAGAGAAAAGAACAGAGATTGGAAGCATTTTGCAGTGATTTGGTGAAAGATTTGAGCATTGAATCTACGAAAGCCCTAAAATTGTGAACTTGAGGCATTTATCTTGGCAGATCTTTGAATCAGTATAAGGAATTTAAAGTAGTCATTGATGTATCCTTAATTCACAATGTCAGAGATAAGAATAGACCTAGATTGAAGAAAGAACCAGTAGAACCCTTGGAAGAAGATGACCCTAGGATAGCATTATCATCCGTACCAGATGGAGTTTTGCATTTGGAAAATGTAAGAAGCTATCTTGGATGCAAGTTAGAAACCCTCAGTGATAGTGATTTTACCAGTGAATATCATAAGATTTACAATCATGATATGTCATTGAAATAAGGATATGAACATTTGAAAAATAATGAGATTGTTAGGTATGCTTTGAAGTATGAGTTTGACAATGAAGAATGCACTAAGATTATTTTGAGCAGAATTCATAATGGGAAGTTTTGGCTAGAGGACAGAGTAATTGACATTACTACTGATTTGATTCATGATCTAACTGGATTATCTAAATCTGGTGCTATGCCCCTAAATGAGAAAAATATGAGGAAAATAGTTATTGACAACACAGGTTCATCCTACAATGGTAGAGGAATTGTGATTAGCAAAATCAAACAAGATGATGTGAGATACCTATGCAAGATCCTAACCACTAATTTTTTTGCAAATTCTAGAGAAGATGATATGGCAGCTGGTATGGTACATATAGCATATTTGATGTCTGTTGAAAAGGTACCAGTTGATATGTGTGAAATCTTGAGAATTCAATTGTTTGAAAACTTGGAGAAGATTAAGAAGTCTAAGTATGCACAATTTAGATTTTCTTCTTTGATCACTTACATGTTTTTCCACCTATTAAGAAGATTTCCCTATACAGTTGCAAATGATTGGAATGATGGACAAAACACTATGGAAAGAATCAATAGAATATATTTGAGACATGTTATTGATAAAGTAAATGAGAGTGCTATGTTAGTGTTATGCACTAAGTTTGCACCCTTGTTTCAAGCTCTCTTGGTCTTGATAACTTAGTATAACATGGGAATCATCTCTAGGTTGTGGGACCTATGCTAACTAAGATGAGACCTCCAGGTTCTAGGTTGGTTCCTCTTGGATAATCAACTTAATTTGCTTCTTGACATGGAAGTAAAACTTGAGGGGAAAAGGGATAGAAGGAATGCTTGAAAGGGAAATGACTTGAAAGAAAACTACCTAATAGGTGATACACCGAAATGAAGGTTTGAATCTCAGTATAGAGGATAAATTTAATGCATGAACTTAGGTCTAGGAGATCACAACTCACTGAATAGGCTTGCATAAATATTTCATAAAGGGGTCTGTAGTAGAAAGAGGCTATTTAGGGAAAGAAATAATTTCACAACCAATAGCATTCCTAAGAGTTTAGACACAATCTACAACTTGCAAACAAACATTCACCTCTGCAACTCGGTATAGGAATGAGACAGATTGCCAGGGGGTTGAGGTATACCCACAAGAGCATTCAAATCAAATCACCCACAAGAATAGACATAAATTGTAGAAAAAGAGAGGGATCAGGAACCCTAAGATATCACTCAAAACACACTTATACTTCAATTCAATAAGAGAGAATTCAGACAAGGAAGCATAGGGATAGAAAAGATGTCACAAAATACCTCTACAATATTTGAATAATCAATGGGAGATTACAGAATGTAGAAAACCAGAGGGTAGAAAAAAATGCCATGGATAGATTTCTAAAAAAGAGACATTCTTCTTTGCAAAATGTGAACTCTTTGAGCTCTAAGAGCTCAAAAAAATATATACATCTCCTATTTTGCACATAGGCAGGAGTCAAAAACTAACTAGGGTTACATAGATTTTAATTAGAATAATAGCTAACCCTAACTCAATCAGATCTAATCATAAATGCATCTCTGCAACATCATGGCCGATCAGATATTTGTTTGTGTGCCCATTCCTGTACTATATTTGCCTGCAGACAAGCAACCTGGATTCATCAACTTCTGGCACAAACTCAACTCGCCATGAATGCTCAACATGGTACTTCTCAGGGACAAGAATTGACCCAAGATGGCTGCCCAAACCTCCTCATCATCCTCCCAACTACAAATGTCTTGAAGACATAAATTTCTTAGCTACCTCTACAGCTGCGACTTGTTGAATCAAACACTGGCAAAAAACCCTTCGCAAAGATATTTGAATTTGAATTATAATGGCTAGCTGGTCATTTTAAAATGTGACTGTCGATATCTAATGTTTCCTGGCAGATGAACGACCTAGATCATCCTTGAAATAGTCACAAACCCCTTTTGAAAATTCCTTAGCCTTGTCATCAATTCCTCAGCCAATGGGAAATGAACATGTTAGCACCTCTGTCATTTTGGACCCACCTTGGACTTTCCTTCCTTAAGTCATTTGGTGACTGCGTGACTGAAGACCTTTTTCATTTGTGAAATCCTTCTCTTAACTCCAGTCTGGTTAAGCGACTATGCGAACACTACAGTCACTGAATCTCTAAGTCCTTTAGCTAACCCTGGTTACATTCTGAGAACACGCGAAATCCTTTAGTCACTGATTTGCAGAATACCTTTCAACCCTGGGCCCATCCACCATTTGTCATTCTTTTAATCGCTCTAACCATTTCATCAGTGAACACCTGAATAATCTTTCTAACATTGGACCCATTGCAAACCTAATTCCCATCTAACAGCGGGCACATGATCTCATAGCCCCTGAATATTCCTTCCGATCATGCGCCAGCCATAGATCCTTTTAAAACTAGAACCCCACTAATACATCAAGTCCACCTGCAAGCCTTTGTCATCACTTGGTAGCCAATAAAAAATATGCATGTTAGCAACACGCAACATTGGACCCACTTGACATGTCTTTAAGCTTTGACCAACCACAAACCGGCATGTCATCTTGACCTGGCATTGGACCCACCTGATAGAACCTGAACACTTGGCAAAATGAATGGTCAGTGCATGATCGCATACCCTCAAAAGATTCCTTCCGATCATTCGCTAGCCATTGATCTTCACTCTACTGGCATCTCTGTAGATACTCTAACATGGTCCCACTGAAAAATTCCAACTGTGTGCTCAATGACCAATCCAATGCGAGCATGTTAGAAAGAAGGACCCACCAAACAATGCTTTGACAACAAAACAAGATCGATGGTCGGCACATAATCTCATGGCTTTGACACAACCCATGAGATCATGCGCCAACCGTTGGATTAAAAGGGGATACAACTCTCTGGGCCCACTTTGATAGACCTCCAAATCATTACCTTTGACCAATGAAGAGATTCCATGTCAGACAACATGGCAGTGGACCCACTGATAGTTTGAAGCATTGCACACTTGGAAGAATCAACAGCTGTCGCAAGATCACAAGCCTCTGACATACCCTATGCGAACTTATGACAACTATTGGATCTTGCTTAACTGGGACCCCCACAAGCTAAGACCACCAAACATTAAGTGATTACATGACTGAAGGAAAAGGTTAGCCATTCGTTGGGTCGCTAACTATTACGCGGTAACCGTCAAACATTAAGAGACTACGCGAACAAGACATTTGCTGATTCGTCGAATAGGAAGGATAACTACCAGAAGACTTAGAGAACTGATGACTGACCAATATAATTAAAGCACACATGGGAATTTGAGAACTTAAGTGGCTGATAAAGGTAACTACAAAATAGAAAATGGCCTAGGGTTTTAGGGCTTTTTGGCACAAACGGTCATTTTTTCAAATTTAAACCTGCAGACCAGAGAACTAAAAGAATTGCAGAGGCTAGAAGAGAAGACACAAAGCCATGAAACTTTCAGAGGTGCTCCACAGGGAAAAAATGTAGACTTTGGGATAGAATTTGGCTAAATTTGTAAGGAACAGGGAAATTTGGGTAACATTTTGGTGATTTCTGCTAGATGTCAGCCTGCTAGACATGGAAACCAGTGGCCTTGAAGCAATCCATTGGGCATGGGGTCATCTTAGGGACACAAAACTTTTTCAAAGAGACAAAACTGGAACCAAAAATACAAACTTGTGCACATGCACTTCTTGAAAAGTAGGAAACTAACCTAAAAAATAAGGAAAGAAAGCAGAAAGACATATTTACAAGAATTTATAGAGAGGGATTAACCTCAAAGCAGGGCTTCAAGTGGAATCCATTCACTGAGATTGGCAAGGCATCTCCTTCAAGAGTTGATAGCTGAAAAGCATTAGGTCCCTTGCACTTTGTTATAATAAATGGTCCACCCCAGAATGAATCAAATTTTGTATGTCTGCCAGGCTTGGATTTGAATTCATCCCACTTGAGGACTACATCTCCAATTTTGAAGTTTCTGATCCTGGCTCTTTTATCAAAATTTCTCTTTGTTTGAATCTGGTGAAACTCCATATCCTTCATGGATTTCTCTCTAAGTTCTTCTAGCTCCATGAGCTGAGCATACCTGATCTGTAAGGGGTCTCCTTCTTCAAACATAACATACTGAGTGGCCAAGTCTAGAGCTGGTAATTCAGTTGAAATGGACAACTTAGCCTCTCTCCTACATACCAACATGTAAGGAGAATTCCCAATGATCTTCTTTGGGGTAATCCTATCTAACCATAAGGCAGAATTCAATTTAGTATGCCAATCTCTCTAATTATCCTGCAGGGTCTTCTTGATTATCCTAATCAAGTTCTTGTTTGTTGATTCTGCTAAGCCATTACCCTGGGGATAATAATTTGAGCTTGTATTCAGATAAATGCCATTTCTGATTGCCCATTCTGAGACTTTAAGGCCTTTGAATGCCAATGCATTATTTGATACTATGGAGTCTGGAGTGCCAAATCTGTGAATTATATCATCATAAAAACTTAATACAACACTCTCATTTGATTCTTTTAAGGCAGCTGCCTCTGTCCATCTAGTGAAATAATCTGTTGTAGTGATTATCCACTTGTGTCCTACACTAGATGGAGGATTGATCATGCCAATGAAGTCTATACCCCACTTCATGAATGGTTGTTCTGTTCTGACTGGCTGTAGGGGCAAGGCTGCAAGCCTTTCCTTTCCTACAAACATGGCACACTTGGTGCATTTTCTCACATAATCATGACTATCCTTGAAGATAGATGGCCAATAGTATCCAACCCTCATGATTTTAAAAGCAGTAGTCCTAGGAGAAAAGTGACCTCCAGAAGGTCCATCATGAAACTCAAATAGGACATCAACTATCTTTTCTAAATGAATACATCTTAAAAGGACACCATTGTGATACTTTCTAAAGAGAATCTCATTTATCAGCACAAAAGGAACATATTGTAATCTATAATATCTTCTTTTTGCTGAATCCAAACCTGTAGGGCATTGTCCTATCTTCAAATAATGAATCATGTTAGGCAACCAACCTGATGCCTTGGCATGTTCTTCTGTAGAATGCACAACCAAAGATGCACCCATTTGCTCTAATTTATTTGAACTTTCATCTCCTGCCAAGTGCTCACAAAGACCTCTTCCTCTAACCAGCTTGGTGGTTTGGATATCGATATCATATTCCATTACCTTGGTGATCCAACCAGCTCTTTTCTCATTTAGGTCCTTGGAAAGAAAAAAAATTTTGACACTTGGATGAGTAACCTTCAAATGTACCTTGCTATGGGTCAATAGATATCTGAACTTCTTAAGGCTCTTCACCACAACAAGTACATGTTTCTCTACAAAAGAGTACCTTTGTTCATACTCTTCCAAACCTTTGGTAAAGAAAGCAATAGGTTGCTCCAATCCATCTGGATTTTCTTGAGTCAACATAGCAGATATAGCATCATGTCCCCCATAAGCATAAAGGATAAAATCCTTACTAAAATTTGGGTTTAATAGGGTCAGAGCTTCCATCAAGGCCTGTTTGATAGCTTGGAAATTAGCTTTTCCTTCTTTAGTCTAGTTGAAAGTTGAACTCTTCTTTAACATGGATGTTAAAGGTTTCAACAAATCTGCAATATTAGGCAAGAAATGCCTAACAAAGTTAATCTTTCCAATGAAAGATTGGAGACTTTTCTTATGATGTGGCAATGGTAGCTCTAGGATAGCTGCAATTCTCTCAGGATCCACTATAATTCCTTCTTTGGATACTACATATCCCAACAATCTTCCTTCATGAACTGCAAACACACATTTCTTGGGATTAAGAGATATCCCAAACTCTCTACACCTTTCAAAAATCTTCCTCAGATGTTTGATGTGATCTACTGCATGTTTAGAATAGACAGTTATGTCATCTAAGTAGACCAGTACAAACTTGTACATGAGGCTTTTAAAGGCCATATCCATTGCCTTTTGAAATGTAGCACCTGCATTTGACAAACCAAAGGGCATCTTTTGATAAGCCATGGTTCCCCACTTGGTTGTAAATGCAATCTTATATTAATCCTCTTCATTTACTAGGATCTAATTGTATCCTGAATAGCCATCCAATAATGAAAATCTCTCAGATCTAGAGACACATTGTAAGATTTGTTCCATAGAGGGTAGTGGATGGTAGTCTTTTAAGGAGGCTCTTTTAATATCCCTGAAGTCAACACATAACCTCAACTCCCCATTCTTCTTCCTGATAGGAACAAGGTTGGAAACCCAACTAGTATGCTTAATGGGGTAGATGATACCACTCTCTATCAATTTGAGCACTTCTTTATGGATAAGTGGCTCAAGCTTGGGATTAACAGGCATTTGCTTTTGCCTTACTGGTTTGGCATTAGGTTCTAATTCAATAGTGTGTTGAGAAAGGGCTAGATCAAGACCTTTAAGGTCTTCATATTGCCATGCAAAAACATCACTAAATTCTTTAAATAACTGAGTGTAAGCTTGCCTTGCCAATTCAGTGTTTACTTTTCCAAATTGCAAGCTCTTACCTGGCTCCAACTCTGATTCAACACAATGTTCTTGTTGAACTACTAGGCTAGCTTTGTTCTTCTTAACTTGATCATCCTTGTTGAAGACAACCTCTAAAGTGACAAGACCTCTAGGCATCTTATTGGACTTGAGTTGTATCACTTGATCACCATGGCTCTGTGATAGCCTGTCTTGGTTATGCTCTGAAAAAACATCTTCTTCAAACAAGAACTACAGAATTTGCTCATCATTGTCAAACACTTGCCAATTGACATCATTATCAGGAATAGAGGGTCTGAAAATCACTTTGATGTTTTGTTGGTCTATTTATTTTGAAATGCTATTGAGGATATCATACTGAGATCCAATAGTAGCTAATTTATCTGCATTTTGATTTAGCTTCTTAGGGATAACAACAATATTGAAAGCACACAAGTCTTCAATTGCATCCCAAACTCTATGTTTGTATGTTCTCAAGGTGTCATTTTTGGTTGCACTTATCCCTCTTACTTGGCTGACAACTAACTCACTATCACCATAAACTTTTAAGGCTTTAAGCCCTCTTTTTCTAGCCCACTCTAGTCCATTCACTAGGCTTTCATATTTTGCAATGTTGCTAGTGTAGGAGAAATTAAATCTGAAAGCTGTGTAGTACTTCTCTCCCTTTGGGGACACTAACATAGTACCACCACCAGAACCATGTCTACTTCTAGCTCCATCAAAAAATAGTTCCCAAACCTGACTACTCCGATCTTCTGAATTAATGTCTTCTTTGAGAAGGTTTGGCTCTATGGATCCACTTTCTTGTATCAAATAACTTCCCAAACCAAAATCCCAAATAAGATTTTCTTGGGCCTCTGAAGCTCTTTCATCTAGTAAAATATCAGGGATATTCTCTATCTTAGTGTCTACTTCTCTAATGGTTTGAAAGTCATTGTCTTTAAATACAGGACAATTTACATTGATGGTATTGGACACATATGGTTCTATATGGTGTGCTGCCAATGGTTCTGACTTAATGGTGACCTTGGTCCCATACCTTGTGTGAAATAGCATGTGAGACCAATCAGAAGATAGGTAACCTCCTATTTTGGCTGTAAATTCCCTTGACAAACATATGGCAAATAATGCAAGGAGATCTATGATATATATATCAAGGAGGATGGAGAAATTAGGACTAGCATGAAGGATCAGACTGGTATCCTTAGCTACACCTATAGTATTGACTAAGGATCCATCAAGTTGTGTAACCTTCTTTTGGAAGGGTTCATATTTTAGTCCTAATTGGTCAGCAACTTTCTTGGGCATTACAGTGCTAGTAGCTCCACTATCTACCATACAATTATGTACTAAAGATTTTCCAATGATTAAAGATACATAAAAGGGAGGTGGTTTTGAGTTCCTACCTTGAATGGCATTAGCCTTGGAGTTACTACTTGGATTCTCCTTTTCTTGATTAGTGTTAACCAACACTAGCTTTGCAACTTCTTTTGCAGGCTGAGGAGTTGTTTCTTTAGTCATGGCCTTCTTTAAGATCTCAGACTGCCCCAGAATAGCCAAAGAGTCCCACATAGACATGGTGACATTCACCTTCTTCATGTTGTCTACAATGTTGAACGGTGTCATAGTGTGTACTCTTTGTTGTGCTTTTACTATGAGGGGCTCCACTTCTTTGGAATGTTGGCCTTCTTTGCTTGTAATGGCAAGAGTCCTTTTGAGCATGGTGGGAGTAGCTTGTTGCACTGGTTCTGTAGATGTAGTGGCTTTAGTACCAAAATGTTCCCACTCCATCTCTTGAGCTCTTCTCTTTGCTCTTGTATTAGCAGCAATAGAAAATTCATCATTGAGTCCATTGAAGTCTGGCTGCTCCCAGTTGAAAAGAGTAGTCTCATTTTCTTGTGGTTCTTATTGAGGCACTAGCCCACTGGATGAGGCCTCTGATTGAGCTTGTGAGGCATTTTGAACCATTAGAGCTTGGTTCATCCATCCATTTGAACATGTAGCCTGATTATGAGGCTGATTACAAGGAAAACACCATTCATTATCCATAGCCATATTATTTTGGCTAGGAACCATATCTCTAATTGGAATTGTAGAATTGAGAGGTGCAGGGTTATATGGTTGGAATGGTCTTTGATTAAAAATTTTCCTTTGTCCTTGATAACCTCCTTAGTATGGTGGCCTATTTTGCTGATAAGGTTGTCCTTGATTCTGATATTGTTGATTAGGACCTTGGCCTTGTGGTTGAAAAGGTGGTCTGATTCCTTGCCCTTGCTTCTTTATATTTGTTACTTCTTTAGTCAAAGTCTGCAACAAATTTGTCATTTCTTGCTTACTACTTTCTTGACTATTCTTTATCTCTTGCAGCTCTTGAGAGAAACTTGCCCTTAGCTCTTGACCACTAGTACTAGCCTGAGGCGCTAATATGGTGGGAATAGGGGTAAATGGGGGTACTTGTACAGGTGCAATGGGTTGAAGGCTAGGAAAAATGGGCATGGGTGGCCTTCTAGCTATCATGCCTGCTTGGATTAAACAATTTTCAAACCTGACAGCTATGTCAAAGGCTTGGGGTAAAGAAGTACTACCCATAGATTGGATCATGATAGAGATTTGACCATTCAAACTTTGCAAGTAGTATAGGAAAGCATGGTCAGCTGATGGCCTTACTGAGACTGGGATTCTATTCCATGTTTTGAGGAATCTACTATTATAATCTGTCATTTGCTCTTGAGGGTCTCTTTTAATGGTTGTTAACTGTTCTACCAGAGACAAGTTATCTGATTTATCCTCAAAATATTTACTTAATGCATCCCCTAATGCATCCCATGAATTAATGGAACCAATAGCTAGAGTTCTAAACCATTCAAGAGCCTTACCTTTTAGAGAGGCTGCTAATAATTTGGTGGCCACATCTTCTTGAGTTATGTTGTGTATGCTGCAGATAGTGGTCACATCTCTTATGTGTTCAAAAGTTGTTGTCTTCCCTTCACCTGTGAAATTAGGTAAGCTCTTCAATGCCACCAAGGGTACATCATGATGTTGAGAAAAAGTCAATGGACTTCCCTGGTTGAAGGGTGCAAAGGCAAACTATCTAGCCATTGTAGGAGCTATGATTTGAAGATTAACAACTATGTGAGTTGTATTTGATGCTAGATTTGAATCTTCCTCTAGATCTTTGGTTAGAGATCTTTCTCTTCTTCTGAGATGAAAGGGAAAAGGTCTCCTTTCTAAAGTATCCGGAGGCGTAGACTGAACTTTCCTTGCAGGGGATGTTCTTTGAGTTAACCTACCCTTGTAGCTTCTTTTTGAGGGTAGCTCTAAAAATTCAGTAGGCTTTGAGCTCCTAGTCTCAATCTTTCTCATCAAACTTAAACAAGGTTAGCCTAAATCCTTACACCAATGGAGTCACTAGATATACTTGATAGAATAACTTCTAAAAGTCTGTATTATGCAATCTGTATATCAGAGATAACATAACTTCAAACAATGAACCTCTTACTGTCCCACCGGGCATGTCAGAACTGTTATACACTGGTACCAAGGTGGGGTATCCTTGAGCTTAAGCCTATACTGATAGTCCTTGTCTATTGAACTTCTTTAATCCTTTTGTAGATGAACCAACAGGAGCACCTTTGGACTTCAATCTGATCTTACTGTCCCACCAAGCATTCCAGAATTGTTATACACTAAGTTTGCACCCTTGTTTCAAGCTCTTTCAGTCTTGATAACTTAGTATAACATGGAAATCATCTCCAAGTTGTGGGACCTATGCTAACTAAGATGAGACCTCCAGGTTCTAGGCTGGTTCCTCTTGGATAATCACCTTAATTTTCTTCTTGACATGAAAGTAAAACTTGAGGGGAAAAGGGATAGAAGGAATGCTTGAAAGGGAAATGACTTGAAATCAAACTATCTGCTAGGTGATACACCAAAATGAAGGTTTTAATCTCAGTATAGAGGATGAATTTAATGCATGAACTTAGGTCTAGGAGATCACAACTCACTGAATAGGCTTGCATAAATATTTCATAGAGGGGTCTACAGTAGAAAGAGGCTATTCAGGGAAAGAAATAATTTCACAAATAATAGCATTCCTAAGAGTTTAGACACAATCTACAACCTACAAACAAACATTCACCTCTGCAACTCAATATAGGAATGAGACAGACTACCAGGGGGTTGACGTATAACCACAAGACCATTCAAATCAAATCACATACAAGAATACACATAAATTGGAGAAAGAGAGAGGGATTAGGAACCCTAAGATATCACTCAAAACACACTTATACTTCAATTCAATAAGAGAGAATTCAGACAAGGAAGCATAGGGATAGAAAAGATGTCACAAAATACCTCTAAAATATCTAAATAATCAATGGGAGATTACAGAATGTAGAAAACTAGAGGGTAGAAAAAAATGCCACGGATAGCTTTCTAAGAAAGAGACTTTCTTCTTTACAAAATGTGAATTCTCTGAGCTCTAAGAGCTCCAAAAAAAAATATATGCATCTCCTATTTTGCATGCAGGCAGGAGTCAAAAACTAACTAAAGTTACATAGATTTTAATTAGAATAATAGCTAACCCTAACTCAATCAGATCTGATGATAGATGCATCTTTGCAACATCATGGCCGATCAGATATTTGTTTGTGTGCCCATCCCTGTACTATATTTGCCTGCAGACAAGCAACCTGGATTCATCAACTTCTGGCACAAACTTGACTCACCATGAATGCTCAACATGGTACTTCTCAAGGACAAGAATTAACCCAAGATGGCTGCCCAAACCTCCTCATCATCCTCCCAACTACAAATGTCCTGAAGACATAAATTTCTTAGCTACCTCTACAGCTGTGGCTTGTTGAATCAAACATTGGCAAAAAACCCTTCACAGAGATATTTGAATTTGAATTATAATGACTAGCTGGTCATTTTAAAATGTGACCGTCGATATCTAACATTTCCCAGCAGACGAATGGCCCAGATCATCCTTGAAATAGTCACAAACCCCTTTTGAAAAGTTCTCAGCCTTGTCATCAATTCCTCAGCCAATGGGAAATGAACATGTTAGCACCTCTGTCATTTTGGACCCACCTTGGACTTTCCTTGCTTAAGTCATTGAGCGACTGCATGACTAAAGACCTTTTTTCATTCACAAAATCCTTCTCTTAACTCCGGTCTAGTTAAGCGACTATGCGAACACTGCAACCACTGAATCTCTAAGTCCTTTAGCTAACCTTGGTTACATTCTGAGAACACGCAAAATCATTTAGTCACTGATTCACAGAATACCTTTCAACCCTAGGCCCATCCACCATTTGTCATTCTTTTATTCACTCTGACCATTTCATTAGCGAACACCTTGACAATCTTTCTGACATTGGACCCATTACAAACCTGATTCCCATCTGACGGTGGCTGCATGATCTCATAGCCCCTGAATATTCCTTCTAATCATGTGCCAGCCATAGATCCTTTTAAAACTGGGACCCCACTGACACGTTAGGTCCACTTGCAAGCCTTTGTCATCACTCGGTAGCCAATCAAAAATATGCATGTTAGCAACATGCAGCACTGGACCCACCTAACATGTCTTTAAGCTTTGACCAACCACAAATTGGCATGTCATCTTGACCTAGCATTGGACCCACCTGACAGAACCTGAACACTTGGCAAATCGAACGGTCAGTGCATGATCGCATACCCTCAAAAGATTCCTTCTAATCATGTGCTAGCCATTGATCTTCACTCTATTGGCATCTCTGGAGATACTCTGACATGTTCCCACTGACAAATTCTAGCTGTGTGCTCAGTGACCAATCCAATGCGAGCACATCAAAAAGAAGGACCCACCAAACAATGCTTTGACAGCAAAACAAGATTGACGGTCAACACATAATCTCATGGCTCTGACACAACCCATGAGATCATGCACCAACTATTGGATTAAAAGGGGATACAACTCTCTGGGCCCGCTCTGATAGACCTCCAAATCATTACCTTTGACCAATGAAAAGCTTCCATGTTGGACAATGTGGTAGTGGACCCATTGACAGTTTGAAGCACTGCACACTTGGAAGAATCAATGGTTGTCGCAAGATTGCAAGCCTCTTACAGACCCTATGAGAACTTACGACAACCATTGGATCTTGCTTAACTGGGACCCCCGCAAGTTGAGACCACCAAACATTAAGCGATCACATGACTGAAGGAAAAGGTTAGCCATTTGCTGGGTCGCTGACTATTACATTGTAACTGTCAAACATTAAGAGACTATGCGAACAAGACATTCACTAATTCATCGAATAGGAAGGATAACTACCAAAAGACTTAGAGAACTGGTGACCGACCAATAGAATTAAAGCACACATGGGAATTTGAGAACTTAAGTGGCCGATAAAGGTAACTACAAAATAGAAAATGGCCTAGGGTTTTAGGGCTTTTTGGCACAAACGGTCATTTTTTCAAATTTAAACCTGTAGACCAGAGAACTAAAAGAATTGTAGAGGCCAGAAGACAAGACACAAAGCCATGAAACTTTCAGAGGTGCTCGGTAGGGAGAAAATGCAAACCTTGGGATAGAATTTGGCCAAATTTGTAAGGAACAGGGAAATTTGGGTAACATTTAGTATTGAAGACATTTCAGAACATGGTAACTAGTAGATGAAGAATTCCACATTCACTTGTGAAGAAGTATAAAAATGATATATGTTTCATGGTTGACACTGACTTTACCTATATTGAAGCAGTGGAACCTAGAATTGAGTTCATAGATCCTCTTGGCTATGAGTTATTTGAGGCAGAAATAGAGGAATATGTTGGCAGATTACTTAAATGTAAATTGGACACTTAGTGCAGCAAATTTGGAACTTTTGAAGAGAATTTCAACTTTGCAAAAGTTATAATTGAAGAAAGGTAGTCTAAGAAGAGAGTTCACAGCACTATCAAGAAAATACTAAAAGATTTAGGAATGTCATAAAAAGAATTCTTTATAGCTAAATAGATAGTAGTAGCAATCAGGGATATTGGATAGAAAGAAGTCTTGATTGTACCACCCTTGTCATCCAATGTAGTACAACAAGAACCTTCACAAGTCAAGGTGAAAGTAGAGGAACCTAGAAAGGAACAAGTAACAACTAGATCCACTTCCTCCACAGCTAGCAAGAGATTGAAAGAAATTGCTATTGGACCAGGAAAGAGATAGAAGACTTTAGTTCAACCAGTACCAAGAGAAATTGCAAAAATAAAAGATGATGACACTCTAGTTAAGAAGAAGACATGGAAACCGAGAGTTGAGAGAGTAAATGAAGAAATCATACAAGATGGAAATTTCACTAAAATGAACAAGTACTATAAACTTTATGATTATTCAGAAAGACTAAATTTGGAGAATGCTATTGTGAAGCATATGATTTTGGTAGAAAATAAATTTGATTCTATTCAAGGTCAAATACCTGATGAGTTGTATACCAAACTTGTAAATAGAAAGTAGAGAGCAATTGAAGAAGACACTAATATCAAAAAGAGTCTTGTGAAGAAGCTTTGTGATGTGAGAGATGATGAACACCTAAAGCAGATATTGAATGCCTTAAGCACCCATTTGAAAACCAAAAGGAGAACCATTTTGATTATGGGAGGTAGATATGAAGAAGTTAATGTAGATACAAAGCAGGCAATAATCAAGGTCATGTCAGAAAATGTTGGAGAACCATCGGTTGTAGCAGAGCAAGAAGTTGAAGCTGAACAAGAGGATATTCCCTCTCCTTTAGCTATTAACATTGAAGATGAAACTATGAATATAGAAGGTACTAAGGTCACCTTGGATACTGATGACAATGTATTCAAGAACTTAGCAAACATTGTTGACAATTTGGCTCTTGATGAACCAGTTAGAAATGAAGAAGCAGAGCAGACTAAATCTATCAGTGAAGAACCTAAGGAGACTAAGATTCAAGCACCCATTTCTACCATAGAAGACATTAGTCTTACTCCTGAGACTAGAAAGAAGAAAGAAATTGGATCTTTGTTTGAAGATTTAGGAAAGGAAGTTTATGATAATGATCAATTGGAACTGATCACTTCTTTGAACAAAATCATTGGCAAGAACAAGAAAGTGAAGAATCTTGAAGGGAGTCTGAAGGACCTTACTGAGAAGTTACAAAGCATTGTAACTACACAAATCGTAGAGGCAGACCCTTTGGAGAAAGCTAAGAAGGTAATGAGCACTTTTGACAATGAATTCACTAACCTAACTGATATTGCAAAAGTGAAAGCTCAAGCAGCTTATGAAGCTGAAATGCTTTTGAACATCAGTCAGAATATCAGGAATGATATTAGCAGTCTTGATATTTGTATCAAGAACTTGAGGAAACATTTGGAGACAGGAAAATCATTGTACATTCAGTGTACAAAACCAGAGATTTTGACAGCAGAAGAGGAACAAAAGATCAATTTGAAGGAAGCTAAGATTCATATTGAATGTAACCTTCTTTCTAGCCCTACTATGAAGATATTAGATGTTGAGAAGAAGATTAGAAAACTTTATGATGAAATAAGAATATTGCAAGATGAGAGGAACAAAAAAATGAGGAGACTCACTCTTTTGAGAGAACACATCTCTATGAAGCTAAGAATCATTGAAGAGTAGTTAGGAGAATGTCTTACAGCTAAGACATCCTTTCAGAAATTCAAATTTGAAAACCTCCAAGCTTGTCAAATAGCAGCTTATGGACTGAGCACATTACTCAATGTGGCAGATTCCATTAAGAAATCATGGGAAAAGGAGATAGAAGCTATGAAAGATGATTTTGCAGATTGTGTTGCAAGCCTACTGGCTTTGCAATAAGCAAATGAAGGTATAATCTTTTTGGGATACAATTTTGTAATCCTCCCTACCTTATTTTGTCATTGTTGTCAAAGGGGGAGAGATATTAGAGCAAAAAATTGATATATTTGATAAGGATTGATACTCTTAGGGGGAGCATTATATTAGAGATTATATTTTGAGGAGTTATAAGGATAGTATACATATTCTATACTATGGCCATAATTTTGATACAATTTTTGAGATTTTGACTTGTACACTTAGCTAATTTTCTCATATGTTGCCACCAATGACAAAGGGGGAGATTGTTGGCAATTTGGCTGAAGTGAGTACATAGCTGTTGTCATTATGGAAACATATGATCCACATGAAGAATGCAAAGGTGTGAGAGCAAGTATAGCAGAGCGCATTGCAAATTTGTCTAAGTGTGAGATAGTGTTTTCACAGTGTACCAGGACATATTTTTTGTTTGCGACATTGATTGGAGTAAGCTAAGTACTTGTGAACTTGAATATAGACTCTATGATGACTAATTATGACCCATCTCAGAGTGCAAGTTAGTATGGCATGTACGGAATTAGTTATGATAGTTTTACCGAAGACAGTGTGAAGTCGACAGGACAGAATATGAAGGCAGAATTGGTAAAGAGTTAAGGGATTATTTTGTTTATCAAAATAATAACTTAACAATATAAAGGGATGACATCCTAGATGTTTAATCTTGGATAAAGATATATGGAAGTCCACCATGTAAAGTTATTACCCTTAATAACTTGTATAAATTGTAAAGGAAGTCATGTTAGAGATGATGCAATTGTAACTATAATTGTAATGTGGTGATGTGAATGTAAGAGGAGAAAAAAGACATTGATGTAAGTAGCATAAGGTTATGTACCTAAATCCATTTTTGTAATCAGTATATACATTGTACATTACTTGTTTGGGCAGTGGGCTCATCTGGTAATCAGATTTTGTATTGACAACTCCTAACAGGGTTGAGGCTTCTAACAAGGCCTATAGTCCCTTAATCAGGACTGATACACTATATGATTGTAATAGACTCCTAACAGGGTCAACATCCTTAACAAGATACTTTTGATTAGTGGATCTTTGTGGGTACCATCCCCACCGGGGTTTTCCCTTGGCCAGGGTTTCCTCGAGAACAAATAATGTGTTATGAGTTCTTTGATGTTATGCATGTTATTTAGTTTCTTATGTCATGCATGTGTGAAGATAATGTGTTATATCCATAATTGGGAAAAAGATAAAGTTTGTAGAATACTGATTCACCCCCCCCTCTTAGTATTCCCTATTTCTAACATGGGCACTCTTGATTCAGCGGTGTGCAGATTCTTTTGTTTGGTTGAGTTGGGCACAATAGGAGATAGGTTGGATTGTCAAACTATGAAAGATTCTTCAAAAATGCATTCATTTCAAAGCTCAGATGTTAGTACATGGATGATTTGGACACAAGATTTGGCTTTTTATTGTCTTAGTTGTCTTCAGTGTGAGTCAAGTGAGTGGGTTGATACATGGGCTCCAAATTATCTTACTCCTTTATCTCCTATAGTCTCTATAATAAATGATGACATGGATTGTTCACTTGACTATGACCATCTTTTAGATCTTCTACAGCCAAGACATGTTTTTGCATTGGTTGAACCACAAGGGAATGATGAGAGATCAGATTACTAGTTAGCATGTGTGTACGAGGAAAGCAAAAATTTGCACAACCAATGACAGATGATGATATGTTCACATATCCAATAGGATCACATGTTGTTGTGGGAACATGGTTGCGCACATATATGATTAGAAATAATGGCACTCCTCTATTTGAAGACTATGAGAAGCATAAAACCATTCTCATGTATTCACACCTTGTTATAGAAGCCAATGTTAAGTTGTCGAAACATCAAGGAAAACCAAAGAAAAATGAACTTTGGACTATTAGTATTGCTGATCATGAAGCAATATTAAGTACTCTCAAGCACAGAGATGACCCTTCAGGCACACTTCAGTAGGTAAGTTCAACTCAAGTTGCAAGGTTTTCCATGTTTATTATGATTACATTCAATAAATTAATTGTAATTTTTTGCTTTATTTGTTTGAGCCAATAAACTTGGTTTTGTATGTGGATTGTAAATGTAGTTGGATATATATATATATATATATATATATGATAGACATAGAAGATCGAGGTGTGCATTTGATTATCCCATCTTTTATGACGGTAAACTTCACTATGCATTGTCTAGTCATGTTCTTTAGTTTGTTTAGTTACTTATACATGTTCATAATCTTTTTCTCAAACCTATATAAACTTCTTATATTCTCTATTAACTTTTCTTCTGCCTTCCAAATGCAGGGATTGGAGCGAAAATGAAACTTATTTTTTATATATAGTTGTGTAATTTGCATATTTAGATGCCAAATTTTGGATATAAAACCGACAATCGAATGTAATGTGCATAGTTAGATGTCAAATTTTTTATATAAAAATAACAATCAAATGTAATGTGCATATTTAGATGCCAGACTTTATATATAAAAACAACAATCGAATGTAATGTGCATATTTAGATGCCAAATTTTGTATATAAAAACAACAATTGAATGTAATGTGCATATTTAGATGCCAAATTTTGTATATAAAAAATTTGATGCAAAATTTGAAATATAAAAGAGCCCATGGGGTTGATTTGCAAATATTAAGAGCCCACATTTGTATCATCTTAATGCCATGTAAAGTGCAAAAAATGTGTTTCCTTACTATGAATGTTGTATCCTTATATAATTTGTATCGTCTTAATTTTATATCCTTACATTTGTATTATCTTAATTCCATGTACATTTGTATCATCAAATGATGTAATAGTTGAAGTCATTGAGTTAAAATTGGTCAAATGTGTCCAAAGTAAAATGGTGATTCCCTGGGGTGAAGGGATAGTGTTCAAAGATTGCATCCTGGCACCAAATGGACTATGCCATTAGCTTTGATTGGACAGGTAAATGCTAGGGACAACCCCGTTTCAACCACTGAGTCAGTAGAATGTTCCAAACCATGTCGGACCAAAGTATCCCCAAGATGCACTAAGTACGATTGGGCAGTGAACTTTTGAGGCTCGGTTCTTGGACTCCATGAGAGGTATCAGTGATCTGTGAGATGCTATAGGACCATGTTTCTAATGCCTACAATAACCTCTCTCTATTCTGGGAGATTCAAATTTGCTTGAATTTGGTGCGCCAGTCTCGCTCAATGCCAAAACTTGCAGTGAGGGTCAGTTAAAAGTTGCACCAATGGGTTTCTTCCAAACCATTCATCCTGGCACCAAATGACTAAGCCATTCAATCTAGTTGGGTGGGTAAACACTAGGGACAACCTTGTTTCAACCACTGAGTCAGTAGAACATTCCAGACCATGCTGTACCAAAGTGACCCAAGGTGCACTAACCACGATTGGGCAGTGAACTTTCAAGGCTCAGACTTTGTGAGAGGTATCAAAAATCTATGAAATGCTACAAGATCACATTTTTGAGGCCTACAATAGCCTCTCTCCATTTTGGAAGATTCATTTTTTTTTGAATTTGGCGCACCAATCTCGCTGGATGCCAAAACTTGTAGTGAGGGTCAGTTGAAAGTTGCACCAATAGGTTTCTTCCAAACCATTCATCCTAGCACCGAATGGACTATGCCATTAGCTTTTGTTGGGTGGGTAAATGCTAGGGACAATCCTTTTTTGACCACTGAGTCAGTAGAATGTTCCAGACCATGCCGGACCAAAGTGTCCCCAAGGTGCACTAAGCACAATTAGGCAGTGAACTTTTGAGGCTCAGTTCTCAGACTCCGTTAGAGGTATTGGTGATTCATGAGATGCTACAAGACTACATTTTTTAGGCCTACAATAACCTCTCTCAATTTTGGGAGATTTAATTTTTTTTGAATTTGGCCCACCAGTCTGGCTCAATGCCAAAAGTTGTAGTGCGGGTCAGTTGAAAGTTGCACCAATGGATTTCTTCTAAACTGTTTGTCCTGATACAAAATGGATTGTGCAATTAGCTCTGGTTGGGCAAGTAAATGCTAGGTACAACCCCATTTCGATCACCGAGTCAGTAGAATGTTCCAGACCATGTTGGACCAAAGTGTCCCCAAGGTGCACTAAGCATGATTGGGTAGCGAACTTTTGAGGCTTGGTTTTCAGACTCCATGAGAGGTATCGGTGATCCGTGAGATGCTACAAGACCACATTTTTTATGCTTACAATAAAATCTCTCCATTCTGGGAGATACAAATTTATTTGAATTTGTCACACTAGTCTCCCTCGATGCCAAAAATTGCAGTGAGGGTTAGTTGAAAGTTGCACCAATGGGTTTCTTCCAAACCATTCATCCTGACACTGAATGGACTATGCCATTAGCTCTGATTGGATGGGTAAACATTAGGGACAACTCCATTTTGACCAGTGAATCAGTAGAACATTCCGGACCATGCTGGACCAAAGTGTCCCTAAGGTGCACTAAGCACGATTGGGCAGTGAACTTTCAAGGCTCAGTTCTTGGACTCTGTGAGAGGTATCAGCGATCTGTGAGATGCTATAGGGCCACATTTCTAAGGCCTACAATAACTTCTCTCCATTCTATGAGATTCAATTTTTTTTGAATTTGATGCGCCAGTCTTGCTCGATGCCAAAACTTGTAGTGAGAGTCAGTTGAAAGTTGCACCAATGATTTTCTTTCAAACCGTTCTTCTCAACACGGAATGGACTATGCCATTAGCTCTGGTTGGGCAAGTAAATGCTAGGGACAACCCCATTTTGACCACTGAGTTAGTAGAACATTCTGGACCATGTCAGACCAAAGCATCCCCAAGGTGCACTAAGCACAATTGGGCAAAAAACTTTTGAGGCTTGGTACTCGGACTCCGTGAGAGGTATCGGCGATCTATGAGAGGTATTGGTGATCTATGAGATGCTATAGGACCACATTTCTAAGGCCTACAATAAAATCTCTCCATTCTAGGATATTCAATTTTTTTAATTTGGCGCGCTAGTCTCACTCGATGCCAAAACTTGCAGTGAGGGTCAGTTGAAAGTTGTACCAATGGGTTTGTTCCAAACCATTTATCCCAACACCAAATGGACTATGCCATTAGCTCTAGTTGGGAAAGTAAATGCTAGGGACAACCCCATTTTGACCACTGAGTCAGTAGAATGTTCCGGACCATGTCGAACCAAAGTGTCCCCAAGGTGCATTAAGCATGATTAGGCAGTGAACTTTCCAAGCTCAATTCTTGAACTTCGTGAGAGGTATCACCGATCCATGAGATGCTACATGACCACATTTTTGAGGCTTACAATAACCTCTCTTTGTTCTGGGAGAGATTAATTTATTTGAATTTGGTGCGTTAGTCTCGCTCGATGCCAAAACTTGCAATGAGGGTCAGTTAGAAGTTGCACTGATAGGTTTCTTCCAAACCATTTGTCCTGACACCAAATGGACTATTCCATTAGCTATGGTTGGGTGAGTAAATGCTAGGGACAACCCTATTTCAACCATTAAGTTACTAGAACATTTAGGACCATGTCAGACCAAAGTGTCCCCAAGGTACACTAAGCACGATTGGGTAGTGAACTTTCAAGGCTCAGTTCTCAAACTCTGTGAGAGGTATCGGCGATCCATGAGATGCTATATGACTACATTTCTAAGGCCTATAATAACCTCTCTCTATTCTGGGAGATTCAATTTTTTTTGAATTTGGCACGCCAGTCTCGCTTGATGCCAAAAGTTACAGTGAGGGTCAGTTGAAAGTTACACCAATGGGTTTTTTCCAAATTGTTCATCCTGACACCAAATGGACTATGTCATTAGGTTTGGTTGGGTGGGTAAATGTTAGGGACAACCCCATTTGGACCACTGTGTCAGTAGAACATTCCAGACCATGCTAGACGAAAGTGTCCCCAAGGTGCACTAAGCATGATTGGGTATAAAAATTTCAAGGCTTGTATCTTGGACTCCGTGAGAGGTATCAGTGTTCTGTGAGATGCTATAGGACAAAATTTCTAAGGCCTACAATAACCTCTCTCCATTCTAGGAGATTCAAATTTGTTTGAATTTGGCACACCAGTCTCGCTTGATGCCAAAACTTGCAATGAGGGTTAGTTGAAAGTTGCACCACTGGATTTCTTCCAAACCATTCATCCCAACACCAAATGGACTACACCATTAGCTTCTTTTGGGAGAGTAAATGCTAGGGAACATTAATGGTTGAAGTTTTTAATCGAATCAATCAATGAAAATAAACTTCTCTGCATTTCTATAGTTCTCTGTCCCGTGGAACAGTCTAGGCAACAGTGAATTGATTAGAATAAATCTAATGTGATCTTGGCTTGGTTGTGATATAGGAATGATGTGTTTGTTTATAAGTTTATGTAACAATATCATTTTTTGGAATATCATTCTGATATTAGAATTGACTGATGTCGAGGACAGGATAGGCATTGTAGGCACACATGAATACAATGTAGCACATAAATTTGAATTCACTTAAATGATGAATTACACATTTGAACACACGTAGCACATAAAGCGTATACATAAATTTGATTGTCATGAAGCATACATGTAGCACATATTTTATAAAGCATACAACATGAATTCACTTAAGTCATGCACGTAGCCCATACACGTGAATTTAGGTTATAAAGAATGTACTTGAATATACATGAATATACTTAAGGCATAAATTGTACACATGAGTACATACACACAAGCATATTTACATACTAACAATGGGTAAATGAAAACACAATTAACAAATTAGATTGAACCTCAAGTTTCATATATATCAAAATGAACAATAATTCTATACATATTTACATGTCAACATATCTTGATACAATGTGGCATACGCCATCTCAAAATGTGTCATATGACATCTCAAACTAAGAAGTTCAACTAAAATTTTTTCTAGGATATCCTATTCTACTAGTGGATCATCAAAATGGAGCCTCTTTGAAGTACTCTTTGGCTCTGATGGATCCTGCATTGAAACACAAAAGTGAAACCCCAAATTAGATTAAAATTCAGAATCATAGTCAACACTAATAAATAAAATTTAAACTAAAATTGAACTCTCATATACCTCGCCTCTCTATCTCCTCCTGCAGATAGGAGACCTAATAAATGTCCTTGGTAGTGTAAGAACAATGCCACCAATGTCGACTCTGACCTATATATGGTTTTGAACATGAGATTGATCTATGAGTTATACTATTTAATGTTAAATACTTCCAATAGAAAATATATGTTTACAAAATAAATAAATTAACATTAAAACTTAACTGAGTTGAACTTTCTTTAGAAAATGTTGGCTGAGTCATCAGCGATACAAACCCTTGGCATTCTACCTCCCTCAAACTAGGAGTGACCTACAAAACTCAAATAGATACTTCATACTATCATAACTTGATCATATTATATATACTTGATAGTAAAATATACCCAAATAAATTCAAAAATATACGTATTGTAGGGCTATCAATGCGAATGGATGTGCCTGTGACTTTATCCTGACGATAGGGTCTCACGACATCATCAGATGCCACTCTGTCAAATAAACCATGCAAATTAAAAATGAGTACGCATAATTGACAAGTATACATGTATGCATAAACAAATTAAATTACTTAATTACCTTTCCCTTGTCAATTTCAGAAACCTGCACCCCCTCACATTGCCCCCTGGTGGCAACTGGTGACACCTGCATCGATATGTAAAAGATGATCATAAAAATTAGAAAACAATGTACATATACTATTATCATAATTTAAAAGGAAACTAATGAGTAAATTTAAACGTATGTATCGTGGAAGTGTCAAGACCAAATGATATGACCTAAAGCGTGGACCCCTCCACCTATTCCATCTCCTCCTCTATCATCAACTGAACATAAATGTTACACATAAAAAGACATAAGTGGGAAATTATTATAAGTAAATTCTACTAAAAATATGAACAATAAAATTTAAATACAATGTAAAAAGTGAACTGTTTACCCTTACCATAATAGTGGGAGTCCATAGCTCTATAGGCTCCTAATGCACATCTCCATGAGTTGCTTCAGTGCCTCTAGTGTGCTGTGTAGAATCATCCACATCAAAGGAAAAATTATATGCATCACTATCAATCAGGGGACCTAAGAACATATTCTTTCATATGATGCAAGTGTGGGGCACACAAACATGTAAGCTCATGGAGGATGTGGAAGCGCCAGAAGCATCAAGATGAGGAGGCAACAATGTCATGCTCTGTGTAACCAGCAGATCACTCAAAGTGTGAATGGCTCGAATAGTTTGTGAGCCAGCCTCAAGAATAATGTCAGGATGCTGCACTGTGGGAGGTGTTGAAATCTCGGGAGGGGGGACATATGTGCTGGATTTCACCCATTGTGCCCATGGCCTATCCTGAGGAGAGCCTAAACCTACACCTTGGTTCGGTCTCATACTCCAATAATTCACCTTGTGGCCGAGCACAAATTCAACATACAATTTTTTAATAAAATAAAATGGGACATCCAAATTATTGTGAGGTGGTCTATCAAAAACAATCCACTAACGGTCCCAAACGTTGTCACCTATTGCACTATTTGTGCTCCATTTAATAGACAACGTGGTTTTTTTATGGTCTACTTTTAGACCAGTTTTAGGATCCGCAAAAAGATTATCTATGTCATGTTTTGTTATATTTAGGTTCATGACTTGATCATAATCAAGCCCATTGTCAAACTGGGCATGCATGGAATAGTGCCAAAAAGTGCAACACTATTTTGCTTTGTAAGTTTCTCCATGTTTTCAATAATTGATTTCAATGTCGTAAACATGGGGTGCAATGTGAGGATATTGGCATAGGTGGTTTGAAATCCTCTAAGTTCATTTAGATTATTTCCTATTAGATCTTCTAAATGGTGAGGGTTTGTGACAGGTACATCTTCTGGAGGTCGGGGATTGTTGGGAGGTGGTTCTGGATTGTTTGCAGGATCATTAGGAGGGTTTTTTGATTCCATGTCTGATAACAATGAAAACACAAATAGATAATTACAATGAATTTTTTAAAAAATAAAAAAACTCATTGCTACCCTAATTTTTATATAAAAAACTATAAATTTCTATTTAAAAACAATAAAAAAATAAAAATTAGAAGCTTTCACATACCTTGGGATTTAAGAAAAATTGGATAAGGGATTTGAAAGTCGATGTCTGTTTACCCTAACCGTGTTCACATTTTCACAATGAGAAAATGTTGAATGTGGCTGGGGTATAGAGTTATATATTTATTGGTAAATATCAGATATCCGATTAAGCCTTTTGCTTTGGCTTTTGGTTTGGCCAGGTGTACTAACACCCAGGCCTACTAAAAAGTCAACATATGCATTTGTGCGCTTTTGGATGAGTGAAAATAAGTTTTTTTCACATCGCCACTTTTTGGCATACCATGATCCTGCACATACCCCTCTCTCACCTTGTCATATTTTATCTTAATAAATTATGGGTTCTATGTACTCTATGCCTTTTCCTTTTTGTTAATCAATATTTCATGTGGTGAACTCTCATTGATCTAGTATAGTTTGTTTATGTTTTTTGTAGTGTTCTCCTAGGGAAGACAATGTTTAGGAAGTGAGGTCTTCTATTTTAACCCTTATTCAAACTATTTTTGTCCATATTTTCATATTGTCAAAAACCATGTCCCTTATAAAGAAGAATTGCACTTACTTTAAGTGTGATGTGATTTAATTTGGACCCTTGTAAATCCATCACACAATAAGATATGAATATGTTAGCCCTATGTCTAAAAAATTTGGCTTCTCGTTCTCCTTCAAAAAATCTTTGATTTGGAATTTAACATCCCCTTAGCTTAGGTTATTTGATTAAAGGTGGTATTCCTCCATTTTCTATAATCACTAACCAAAAATAATCATCTTCAAAAATCCTAGAGGTTGTGTTGTAGGTTTCACACCTTGTTCTACCCCTACAACACTTTTGGAACTAACTCTCAAGGAGGTGAGAGCCAATTTAGGGGATCAACATTTTTTCCTAACATGCCCATGGGATAGAGATAAATACAGGCACCAAAGTCATGCATGCTTTGTTTTTTTAAACAAGAATGCAACAAGAAAGTGCACACATAAAGCACTAATTAGGGTCTAGTTAGGGTATGGAACCAGATTACTATAACTATGTTGATTGAGTTTATCCTCAACCTTGTCATGTGGAGCCATTTACCAGTGCTTTGGAAATGTTTCTCAATCATCATTGCAAGCTTATGATTATTGCTTGCTCAAAAGGTAGTAGAGTGTCCTTTGGCATTCCTTATCAATGCTCAAGGCCTCTTCTGAAGAACTATATTTAGTGAAAGATCTTATCATGGAGGACCATTTCATGAACAAATAGGTTCTATAAGTTTCATCTCCAACGAGAAATGAAACTATTTGGAATACTTATTCAGAGTTCTCATTCTAGTCCCTAATGCCAGATATGATTTCAGTGTTCAAAGTTAGTCCAATGGTTTGGCACTCAAAATAAAAGAATTAAAAAGGTCAAAAAGACCCACAAATTACACATACAAGTGAAGAAGACAACCTTCCCCTACTAGATTTGAAGGCTAGTGATCTGGGTCTCTTCTTTTTTAAGATCCCCTCTTTCAATGAGAATGACAAGATTCCTATTCAGAAAGTGTTAGAGGTTTTGAAAGCTCCCTTGGAAGAAGCATCAATACATGAATCTCCCCCTAAGACCCTTGATGAGAAAAGAGAAGAAGGTGATGATAACATGCAATTCTAGGATGAGCTAGAAGTATTTCATGCTTTACACTGTGATGCCCAAAAGTTGGGTCAAAACACAACCAACAAATTTTTTTAAAAGTGATAAAGTTCCTACGATCATGATGCGGGTAAATGAGTTCAACGACGAGGTTACAATGAATCAGGTGAACAACCTCGACAATGTTGTCTATAAAGGATGCTAGAGGAATATTAATTAAGGTTAAGTACGTCCATCTTCATGACGATCAAAATTATCATTCGTCAACTAGAGATCTCAAAGGTTGACTAAGAGGACATGGTTGATTAATGTTAACGGTGTACCATGTAGGTCAACCTATTCTTAAATTTGTTTAAAATTAAGTCTAATTCGATAATGGAGTTTAAACTGTCCATTTTAAAAATATAGGTTATACAAGAACTGATTTATTAAACTAATTAATAAATTAGAGAATATAAACTATAAGTCTTAATCAATAAATATATTTAAATATTATATAATTATATTAATTAATTAATAATTCTAGGATGAGCTAGAAGTATTTCATGCTTTACACAATGAATGCACTCCAACTATTTGGATAGAACCACTAGTTTCCTAGCCCTAGGAACACATCAACACATCTCATGCTTAAAATATTTTGACAAAGGCCCACGGTGCCTAGTTATGTATTATTCAAAGTCATTTTCTTGTTAGTCCATCAAGGTAATACTCATGTCAAAGCATGAAGAGAGTCTTATCAAAGATTTTGAGATGTTATGTCATGTGGATTTTGAGGAAGTATCCAAGTTGAGTCACAATGTCATAACCTATGACATATCATACCCAGGAAAGGTAATACCCTTAATACCTTTCTTTTTCCATAATTTGTTGGAGTCATTGATTAAAAACAAAAAGCTAGGCTGATTGAGTGGCTAGTTTCCAAGCCCAGTAAATGGTTTCTTGTAAAAAGATTAGGATGTTAGTTAGTGTAAATAGTTAGGTTTTGTTTTGTTTCATTTGTTATTATTTCCATAAGTGATACTATGCAAGGTGATACATTTCTAGTGTCTCATGTATATACATCAATCCCTTGTTAGTTGTAGAATTTTTTTTATGATTGTCATCGTCCTTCATCAAAATTCATAAATTTTAAATAGTGATATTATTTTATACTGCAATAATCATTTTTGTTTGTTAAGAGCAAGTGTTCTAATGCAACAGGATTTTCACAATTTTCACACATGTTCTCAGAAAGGTATTGTTTGTCTCATCATTGTCTTGTGTACAATGATGAGACCCTTGTGTTATGATATTTCAATTCTTTATAGTAAAACATTCAAGGTTCATTTTAAGAAGTTTAAAGAATTGAGCACTTCAATGCAATAAATGACAAGAAAATCATATGTAGACACTGAGATAAAAAATCATAATTCATATACTTATATCTATCTGTGATATCTATGTTGGCATTAAGTTATGTTTGTCATTCGTGACAACACTTATTTAGACTCTGTGTGCTTACCGAGCTCATCTAGCAGAACAGTGTTTATCGAGCAGACCGAGTAGAAAAATGTTTACTGAGCAGACTGAGCTTCGTAGTGTTAACTGAGTAATGAGATGAGCAGTGTTTACCGAGTGCCAGCATGGTAAACAGGGAATTCAGTTTCTACCAAGTGACACTATATCTACTGAGTCTCCAGTATATACCAAGTTTGAAACTACAACTGAGTGGTTAGTATGGACCGAGCCTCCACTTCTACCGAAAGCATGATGATGCCGAGTAATGCAGTGGACACCGAGTATCAAAAAGTCATCGAGTTAGTTTGCAGTAACCGAGTAACTATATTTGGGCTGACTCACTAATATTTGTGTTAGCTTGTTTAAGAGCCGACTTTGTAATTATTTTGTAATTGTTTTGGATTGATATATAAACAATGTTTTGTATCATATCCAAGGTGTGGAAAGTAAAAAAAAGTGAGAAGTGTGTAATGAAAAGAATATGTGCATATGTGAAGATGCAAGAAAGGAAGAGATAAGAAAATTACAAATGGCTATAGTAGTATAAGGAGTAGTAGAGATATATCTATCATAGAAGGTGATCAGTACATCAAAGAATCTCAATCAGCAAGTACAGTTGTAAGTAAGAGATCTACTATTTCATCCTAACAGGTGAATCAACATTAAATCCTTTAACAGGGCATACTTAATAGTCTTTTGTAAAATCTCTTAACTGAGTGCATACTTCATTGTATGTTTGTAAATCCTCTAACAAGGTGGACCTAGTAGTCCTAATTGCTCCTAATAGGGCAGATCATCAAAAGTGATCATTGTAAGCCTTAACCGACAAACTTTATACTACAGTATTGAAGTTTTGTGGGTATCATCTCCACCCCAGTTTTACTTTCTATTTGGAAGGTTTCTGGGTCACCAAATCTGTGTGTTCAAAGTGTTATGAATATTTTAATTCTTTCATTTTTTCATGCATGCAGTTAGCTTATTGATCTAAATGTTATTTGGAATATGGTTAAGATCTGAAATTGTTAAAATTTTTTGAAGTTACTGATTCACCCCTCCCCTCTCAGTAGCTTAGCTAGTCTTGGATATTTCCAACAATTGGTATCAGAGCTTTGTGGTTCTCAGGATAAAGTTTGATAGCTTGAGTAAAGATCCAGGACAATGGAGATATTCAGACTTAACAAAGTAATTGAAAATGAAAAGCTAGATCTAGAAATGGCCATAGCTCAACTCAAGGAAGCAAAATAACATCTTTCCAAATCCCTAAAAAGAGGAAGGGACTTGCAAATTAGATGAATGACCTTCAGTATGTTGAAGAAAAGATTGAAGACTTTTTCCCTTCAAGCAACTTAGATGAAGAAAACAATGCAATCAAAGAACTTATAGAAAAGAATGGATCTCTGCAAGAAGTAAGAAAATTGAAAAGAGAGCAGGAAATTCAGTCAACAAGATTTTGTGAAATCTTGGAACAAAGAAACAAGATGAAAGATGAAATAGATGGAAAGAATAATGAAATCCAGAATCAAACTCTTCAGCTAGAAAACCTTATTGATCAGATCTCCAATGCAAATGAAGAAATCTTGACTTTGAGATCAGAAAATGAAAGGATAAGAGAAGAGCCGAGATCTAAAAAGAAAATCAGTTTAAGATTGGTGAATGACCTAAACACTGAAAGGAAAATCAACGAGAGAATGTTGAAATCTCAAGAAGATATGAATCAGCTGCATAAGAAAAAAGGAAAAGCAGGACTTGGATACAAAAAAGAAGGTGAATCCTTCAAACAAGGTACTCAAAAGAATCAGAAACCTACTTGTAATCACTATGGCAAAATAGGTCATACTTCAAACAAATGTTGGAGCAATGGAAAAGAAAAATTCAATAGAAAATGCTACAATTGCAATCAGCATGGTCATAAAGAAAATGAATGCAAGGAGAAACCAAGATTTAAAGGCAAATGTCACAAATGTAACAAACAAGGTCACAAGGCATCAGAATGTAGATCTAAAACACCCAATCCAGCAGAACAAATTGTGAAAGCAATATTTGGTTGGGATTACAACATTTGGTGTAGATGTCATTACTGTGGAGAATATGGACACATTGGCATAAATTGTGTAAGGCATCACTTGAGAAAAAGGGATACTACCATAAGATGTTATACATGCACTAAACTTGGTCATATAGCTAAAAATTGCATGAATATAGGCAAAGTTGAAGATGAAAAGAAAGCAAAAGTAGATAGCATCAGGAAGCAGATGAGACAACAGTGGATTCCTAAATCTACCGAACAAACTAGTCCAAGTAATGAAGTCACTCATGAAGAGGGTGGCTCTATCAATTCCAACTAAGTTTCCAAGGAAGCATTGGAACTGTATCTTCATAGAAAAATTCCAAATAGTTCCTGAATTGAGAAGAAAGAAAGATCCAAATCAGTATGCAAGATATAGTAGGATCACAGGAAGGTTGGTATCAGTTACCACCGAGCAAGGTTAGGAGTAACCTAATTTCATGTGGTTACTGAGTAAGGTCGGAGTAGTATGAATTCGTATATTCGCTGAGTTGCGGAATCTTCACTGAGCAATCAATGCATAGTGGATGACAGTCTATCTAGTTCAATGCCCTAATTCCTAATGAGCATTAATGAATTTTTTTTAACAAAAAGCATGAAATCAAGTTCATTCTTCACCGTGAATATCAACATATTGAGAGCAGAGAGATTTCCTAGTGCGATCAAGCGATTCAAAGAAAAATTTGTAGTAGAAATTTTTCAAAGAATTTTCTTTGTCTATCGAGCTACCATGGCATCATCCAGCACTAAAGTGAAGAAAGGTTCAGAAATGTTAGTTCAAGGAGAATGGAAAGCACCAGATTTCAAACTCGTGCCCGCAATTTTAGAAACCCTAGACCCAAGTGGAGCTCAATCACAGATCCCTCCCAAGGTACTTCTTGTAAATGACATTCATAGTCATTTTAAGTGTGCAATTCAAGAGCTTGAAACCCTAGAGATAGATGTTGTTCGTGATGAACTATGTGTTGATGGTGTTCTCAAACTAGAACATAAACAATTGGAAGATAAGGGTTTAGTTCACATCACCCACTTGCCTCAGACTTTCTAGATAAAATGGATCAGATATATCCTAAGCCGAGTGCATGAAGGTAAAATTTGGCTAGAGAAACCAATAGAGATAACCAAGAAGATGATTTACTGAATCACTGGTCTTCCCATGCTTGATAAGGCAAAATCCACTAAAACCCTAGGTCGAGTAGAGCTGGAAAAGAAAACCCTAGCTGAGTGGGACGGTAGAGGTATGAGAATAAGTAGTATTATCGATGTAGAACTAAAATTTGGCACATATGTCATAGCTCACAAGATATATAGTTCAAGTCGACAGAATAGTGTTCCATGTGAAGCAGTTGACCTAGCTTATAAAATTGTGAAGAGAAACATGTCATTTGATCTAGCAGATTTGTTGTTGAAACAGTTCAACAAGAATATGGAGAGCATCCAAACCTCAAAGAACAATCCATGTAAGTTTGTCTCACTGTTGGTTTGTTTATTTTTCTATGCTCAAAAGTTTTTCCCATCAAAAGGCATGGTAGAATGGAGAAAGGATGTGCCTGTTCTTTATCAGATAAATGAGTACATTGCTGAAATGGGTGAGAATTTTGTAAGCATAATGGATAACTATTTTGAATCTTTTAAGGAAAAGATGAATAATAGATTCTGGATTCCACAAAAGTTGGTGGAAGATTATAAAGATGATATTTGTTTCATGGTTGATTGTGATAGAGTATACATTCAGGTAGTAAGGCCTAGGATTGTATGGGTGAAACCTCTTCCTTATGAGGTAAACATTGATGAGACAAAGGATATAATTGAAGCCCTAGTTAATCAACCTATTGATCCAAAGGCTCCATACTTTGGAACATATGATCAAGCTAAGGTAAGAATTGAGCTTAGTATAAAGCTTCCATAGGCGGTTAACAAAGGCAGAAAGAGGATGGCCAAGATGTAATCTAGCACACCTCTAATGTTAACTAAGGGAAAAGGAGAGGATATTGTAGAAGAAAAGGATAAGGATGAGAGTAAAGAAGAACTAGTGTCTGTAAAGAAGAAAGGAAAGGTGACTATCACCAAGGCACCCGAGCAATCCACTGCATTATTCACAAGGAAAAGATCAAGGGGAAAGGTAGGTAAAGTCAGTGATGATATAGTACTCAAGAGGCCTCCTCCCTCATTAGAAGAAAAGATTAAGAATTTGAGAGAAGGATCTGGAATTGCAAATTTCAAATCTCTCAAATATGAAATTAGATCAGAGGCAGAGCAATAAGAAATTGAAGATGCTATTATTGAGAAAATGGGAAAATGGAAGTACTCACCTGATGATATGGCTTCTCGAATCCTAGGTGTTTTATTAGATAAAGTGAAGAAAAGATGGTCAATGTAAGGCAAACTATCAAGGACATATATGCTCAAACCTTGAGACAGTTAATGCCAAATTTGAAAAATGCTGAAATCAATAAGGCATTGATAGAAAATGAGAGCAAGATGACACTAAGATTCAACAGTTGTTTGATTTTGATCAAGGATATAGAGTCAGTTGTGAAGAGTGAAAATTCTACTTGGAAAAACATCTATCATCTTCACAAACCAAGTGTTGAAACTGTGATAATAAAAGACATTGAAGATGATAGTGATGAAGAAGAAGAAGCAGTTCAGATAGATAATGTTGAGGTAAAAGAAGCAGAGGAAGAAGCTACCGAGGAAGGCAAGCAGAATGATGAGGAAGATGATACTGTTTGGATAGCTGTAGAGGTAATTGCCTCACTTCCTCACTCTCCAGAAAAAGTTGCTACATCTAGCCCAGAGATAGCTTCAAGTGTGATTGTGACAACTCCTACAGATGCATCAAATGTCCAATCATCACTAGCACAGATCAATGTATCAATGATAGAAGTGGCTACCACTTCATCCACTGAGCTTCAGCCTCCTTCTTCCACTGAGTTGCAGTCTCCAGCATCAACTTCAGTACATTCTTTAGTTTTGAGTTTTTTAGCAACAAGTACTTCAGTTTTGGATACCTCAGTAAGTACTTCAGATTCTACAGTTGTACATACTTCAGTTTTGGGTTTATCAAGTATTCCAGTTAGCATTCCATCAGTTGGAAGTTTATCATTTTTCACTGCAAGTCCTACTATGTCTACAATAATTTCTACTACAAAGGCATTAAGTACAATGATAGTTGAACCTAAGGCTCAACCGAGTACAAGATTTTTGAGTAAGAGTGTAGAAGAGGATACAGATTTAGATGAGGAGATAGTGATTCCACAATTAGATTTTGCAAATCTTTCAGTAGACCAAATGCAAACAGTTGGTGAACTCCTCCAGAAGAAAGAAAAGCAGAAGAAACTAAAAGAGGAAAGAGATAAGGAATATAAGATCATTGAGGATGCCAAGAATATTTTGACAGAAGCAATAGGTGTTGAGGTTGATTCCTCTCAACACGTCTTGTTGCAGTTGGCAGAGGCAGTAAACAAGTTCAATGAGGATTCTTCTGGATCAGATAAGTTGCTTGAGAAGGCTGAGAAGAAGTTTGATAATAAAGTGCTTGAGTGTATTGCTCAGCAAATAGCTATCAATCAGGCAGAGTTATCTTCAGTTTTGACTAACATCGAGTCCTATTCGAAGGTAACATCATTTTCTGTCAAGGTATGTAATGTTGCTGAGTTCTCAAAGGAGATTAAGGACAAAATAAATAAGATTGATGATCATCTGAAGGTCAGTGCACAAAAGTTGCAACTTGAACCTAGTTCAAGCTCTGCACATCATATCTCAATCAGATTCCTATCTGATAAGCAATTAGAGTTACTGAAAGAGGATGCAAGGATTAGGACAACATTGTTAGATATTCAGAATATGATCCTTCCCATCATGGATACAATGCAGAAGCACATTGCTCACTCAAAAACATTGATCCTTGACAATCAATTTTCAATTGCAGATCATATGATTGAACTCTCTGCAGAAGTCCGAGTTGCACTCCATACATGCAAGATTCTACAAGAGAATTGGGACAGAACTCTAGCATTAACAAGTAAGGTAGATTCTGATTTTCTCTCACATTTTGGTATCTCTATGTAAAATATTTGTATATACACCTTTGGCATTATTGTCAAAAAGGGGGAGAAAGTATATAAGATAGGGGGACATATATGGAAAGAGATGAGAGATATGAAAGGGGGAGAAAGTATATGAGAGAAATAAGAAATATGAGTATGAGGTGAAATAAGATATTTGTATATATGTATACTGTATGGGGGAGTCATGAAATGTATATATAGAAATTTGTCAAAGATAAATTTTGAAAAATCAAAAACCAGTATCAACATGATTGTGCATATAAGTTTTGGGCAATAAGTGTTTTTGTCTCTAATGCCAAAGGGGGAGATTGTTGGCATTAAGTTATGTTTGTCATTAGTGACAACACTTATTCAAACTTTGTGTGCTTACCGAGCTCATCTAGCAGAACAGTGTTTACCAAGCAGACCGAGCAGAAGAGTGTTTACCGAGTAGACCGAGCTTTGTAGTGTTAACCGACTAATGAGATGAGTAGTGTTTATCGAGTGTCAGCATCGTAAACATGGAATTTAGTTTCTACCGAGTGACACTATATCTACCGAGTCTCCAATATATACCGAGTTTGAAACTACAATCGAGTGGTTAGTATGGACCGAGCCTCCACTTCTATCGAGAGCATGACAATGCCGAGTATCAAAAAGTCACCAAGTTAGTTTTTAGTAGCCAAGTAACTATATTTGGGCCAACTCACTAATATTTGTGTTAGCTTGTTTAAGAGCTGACTTTGTAATTATTTTGTAATTGTTTTGGATTGATATATAAACAATGTTTAGTATCATATCCAAGGTGTGAAAAGTAAAAAAAGTGAGAAGTGTGTAATGAAAAGAATATGTGCATATGCAAAGATGCAAGAAAGGCAGAGATAAGCGAATTACAAAGGGCTATAGCAGTATAAGGAGCAGTAAAGATATATCTATCACAGAAGGTGATCAGTACATCAAAGAATCTCAATCAGCAAGTACAGTTGCAAGTAAGAGATCTACTATTTCATCCTAATAGGTGAATCAACATTAAATCCTTTAACAGGGTAGACTTAATAGTCTTTTGTAAAATCTCTTAACCGAGTGCATACTTCATTGTATGTTTGTAAATCCTCTAACAAGGTGGACCTAGCAGTCCTAATTGCTCCTAACAGGGCAGATCATCAGAAGTGATCATTGTAAGCCTTAACCGAAAAACTTTATAATACAGTATTGAAGTTTTTTGGGTATCATCCCCACCCCAGTTTTACTTTCTATTTGGAAGGTTTCTGGGTCACCAAATCTATGTGTTCAAAGTGTTATGAATGTTTTATTCTTTCAGTTTTTCATGCATGCAGTTAGCTTATTGATCTAAATGTTATTTGGAATATGGTTAAGATCTGAAATTGTTAAAAAATTTTGAAGTTACTGATTCACCCCTCCCCTCTCAGTAACTTAGCTAGTCTTGGATATTTCCAACAATCTATACCCATTTTAAAATTTTGAGAAAAATAACAAGTTTTTCTTCATCTTTTACATTTTATGTATCATAAAATTATTTTGAGAGAAAAATAGTTTTCTTCAAGGCACGGTTCAAGTGTCTCCAAAACTAGTTTTTTTGTCTCCTGATTCATCTTCTCCTTCTCTTGCATTTTCTTCTGAGATGAAACATTCCCTTTCACTTGACTCAATGGGTGAATCCTAGGCTTTCTCAAATAAAAATCTCAGGTATAATTCTTTCATCTCCTCATCGACCATTTCCTCATCTCGATCTAGATATTTCTTTAGAAATTTTACCTCATGCCACACATAGAAACAATGTATGTCGAGAGGCCAGTAATAGAAATTCATAATGAAAGGAATGAATGACACATCTACTCCCCTCTCAAGATAAATCTTCAAGTTGGTTTCTAGTGGAAACTCAATTCCATCTCAAGATACAACAAGGACATCCTCAAGACCCCCACAATGAATTCTATAAAACATACCCACTCTAAGAAGCACTATCGAATCCCTAGACTCTCATAGGTCTACAAAGAATCTAAAAACCTAGATTAAATATTTGTATTTAATCAATAACAGTCCTCACTATGCAAAAAGTATTCACCAAGTACCCATTTCATTGTAGTAAGAATCAATTTGTCATCCATCCTAACCAATGCAACTAAACTATCATCATCTATTAATCCTAACAAAGGTTCTTTGGGAAATCGACATATCAATCTCATAGGAGTATCCATACTTGTAGGCTAAACTGGCTAAATTATTCACTTTTAGCTCTCAAGCTCTGCTAAATGTTTATGCCACCTTTAAAATGTGTTTCCCTTTTTATAGAGTAGTCAACCACTTTGTAGGCATTTTGTATTTACTTTGCATCAGAGATAATTTAAAATTAGTTTAAAAAAGTACCTCACTCATTTTCCAACGATCACCATTTCTCTATTTCTTGAACCATGAGCCAAGTTTCTCGCTGCCAATGGTGTTGATGGAAGAGATCCATACTTCATAAACATAAAAGGAGGCAACTAAATTTATTGTAGGTTTAAAATGATATTTTTTATATCTTTTTGTACTAACACATTTTTTTACAATATTTAGCATTAATATATGTCATTTCATGAAATTAGTGATATCTTGTTGGATTTTGCATGCTCGTCACTTAAATACCTATACTAATGATATTGGGATTTTGTCCCTTTGTCCAATAGGTAAAAGATTAGAGAATATTCTGCTACCACCTTGGAACCCACCCTACAAGGATGAAATCATTGTCATTCATTGCATACTAAAGCCAAAGAGGTAAAAATGAAATAAGTAAATGAAAAATATTGAAAGAAAAAGGAAAAAAATGCAAAACTAGGTCATGTTAACAACTCTATTAGGGCTATGAGTGCCTAACTAGTAGTAGAGAAATGTTAACGACTATCAAGGTGATAATCTCATGAGGGCTATAGATGCCTGACTAGAAATGAGACTCTATCTGGTTGGCTATCGAATTAATGTCAACTACATAGTCTAGTAGACATGTGGAAACATTTCATCATCTTAGGAAAGGGAAGGATTAAGTCCCCTACATAGTGTTACAATTCGAATGAGCGATCTATTTTCATCTTTTCATGTTAATCTAATGCTCATCTAATATTTTTGTCATCACAAGGTATGAAAGATAAATTTTCATTACAAAGAAGAGATCAAATAAAGTTACTTACTTTCCATTCATGGTGTTTCCCTTTCCTCTGTGGATATTGGTTGGTCATTGTACCTTGTTTGTTTCAGAAATATTTTTTGGGGTTCTCTTAGCTAATGTTGCTTGTTCTTTTATCTCCAGTTTCTCTCTTAGTGTTTTCTTCTTGCTGCTAGTGTTTCCACTTGAGTCCTCTAGTTTTAATCTTTCCTCGATGAATTTTTTGTCTTTATTTTCAAGGGAAATCTCATCTCTTCACTCTTTGCATGTAGGTTTCTATTGCCTCAAACATTTGTTCAAACAAATCATGGAGATAACCAATTTGAGAGATCCAAATTGAGTTATCTCCCAACCTAATTAATAAGGATATGGTCTACACAACTAATGGTTCCTAGGTTCACGCTTGGAAAATTGAGATTCCCCAAAATTTTCCAAAATGTAGACTCCTTCTACATTGCCTTAAACACTTCTTGTATTTTCTTTCAGTCTTCTACCACACATAGTGGTTCATATCCCTCAAAGTAATAATGTCAGATAACATGAGTCTACCCATTGGAGTTTCTAACCACTCCATGAAAGATGCACCTCTCCAAAGTTATACTAGCTCATCATGTGTCTTTCAGACATCGTCACTTCTATAGGGCCTGCTGATCCATTTTCAAGGAATATTATTTCTTTCAGGGAACCTTACAACTAATGGATTTCTAGATAATTGTTCACATTTTTATGCTTAGATCTGCCTATCTAATCATGATGTCTTTGGTTAGGCTATCGTAGTTTTGTAGTTGAGCCCAGTTGGTAGGCATGCTGTAATAAACCAATTAGATTCAAGCATTTTCTTGTAGCACAGGGATTTGAGAGATTTGTGCTAGATTTTTTGGTGTGTCGATTGATTGTAACAAATTATAAACCATTCTAGATCTTTCTCAATTGAGGGTTGTTCTATACAGCCCTAATGATTTATAAGTTAAGGAGGTTGGAAAATATTGGACTCTATTCCAATAGGCAAAGAAATAAACTATATTATTTGTAGTCTTTTACCTTTATGAGAATAAGACCCTATGGTTTGTATTCTAGGGGCGTATACTATAGAATATAATTTATGAGGAATTCTCTCTTTCTTGGCATAATTTCTCTTAGTAAATCATGGGGATTGTGCACTTGGTGCCTTCTCCTTTTTTTTAATCAATGTGTCATGTACCGAACTCTCATAGGTATGGTCTAATCCATTTATGTTTTCTACAATGTTCTCCTTTGGAAAGGGTGTTTAGGAATTGAGGTCTTATGTTTCAAAACCCTTATTCAAAATATTTATGTTTTCCTCTGCATAGTGTCAAATACCCCATCCCTTGTTGATAAGAATTACACTTACTTTAGCAATGATGTGCTTTAATTTGGACTCTTGCAAATGAATCCCATAGTAGGATATGAATGTGTGAGCCCTATATCCAATGACTTTGTCTTCTTGTTCTCCTCCCGACAATGAAGAGAATGTGATGCACCATGTTGTGAGTGAGTGAGGATAAACAACTCTAACTAGAGAAGGTCGAAACCATACAAATACCACTTGAAAAATTCCTATCCTGCACAACAAAGACTTGAATCAGCATTTTACATCCTCTTATCTTAGGTTGTTTGATTAAAGGTGGTCTTCCTCCCTTTTCCACAAACACCAACCATGAAAAGTTAGCTTCTAAAATTATGAAGGTTGTGTTGCAGGGTTCACCCCCATCCTACCCTTGAAATAATTCTTCAATTTCCCATCAAAGAGGTGAGAGCCGATCTAGGGGATCAACAATATTGACAAATAAAATTCAAATTTTGTATGACCCATCCAAAAGTAAAAGTAGATTTTGCTGTGTTTGGCAAGGTACAATTTTTTTTCCTCACTGCCACATTTTGGCCCCTTGTGATTTTGCACATAACCCCCCCTCCCCCCCCCCCCTCCTCTCTCTCTCTCACACACACACACACACACACACACAAGTACAAACATATATGAGCATATTGGTAATAATAATTTATTATATTCCTCATTTAAAGGTTGTTTTAGTTATTATTTGGTTCTTGTAGCTCGATGTATGAACTCATGTATTACATAAATTTATACAAAGAGTAGTCATTTGTTGTATAAAACTAAATTTTTATTAGAAAAATAGATATATTTATTAAAAATGTAGAAAGAGAAGCATTTCAAAATAATTTTTTTAAAAAATTAAATTTCAAAAAATGATAATTTAAGTTTGAATACAACTTGAAAAAAAGTTACCCACTAAATTGATTTTTCTATTGAACTAAATAATATTTTTTAAACCCATAAAAATGTACTACCATTTTAATCTTAAGAAGTAGGACATATGATAAAATAAACTTGATAGGTGATCCTATAAGAATATGTTCCAATGAGTTTAGGAAACATTACCCTATTTGTTTTCCTCTACAATAATAACAAGTGCCACTTAGTGGCTAGTACTTGCCTTTAATTTTTTAACTAACTATAACTATAATTTATATTTAGAATGATATTTTTAAAATAGAATAAAATGTAGAATATAATTAATTGTTTCAAATTTATGAAATTTAGAATTGAAACTTTAAAATATTTATTAGCTTTCTAAATTCAAAAAATCAAAAGTATACATTTATACAAGAAATTAAAAAATAAAATGTATTTTTTAAAATAAAAATATTTATTATTAAAAGTAATTTCTAATTTATTATATAAATGTGAATTTTCTATTTATATCTTGGTTGATTAATCATTTTCTTTATTTTATTTTATTGAATAAATTTATTTAATATTTTTTCCAAGATTAGATATAGAATCATAATTAGGATTGTAATTTAAATATATTCTAAATTTATCATTATAGCATATGATTTTTTAAAATAAAGTTTTAAATGCATTTTAAGTAATGTCATTAGTTCAAATCTATAGATTGAATAAAAAGTCATAATTTTGTATAATAAATGAGCCAAATTATTATTTTTTCTTTAATAGTAATTTTATAATAATTATAATTAGTTTAATTAGGATAAATAGTGTTATGGTAAATTACCCTAAATTATCATAATTATAAATATTTCACAGCTAGCTATGATTTTTAAGAACCTTAATAAATTAAATTAATTTAATAGCTTTAATAAAAAAAATCTTTGGTTTTTAACATTAAGTAAAATTAAATCTTAAACCTAAAATATTTGAACCCTTACTCTAAGAAAACTTAGTCAAACCCTAATTGTAAACTTAGTTAAACCTTACATTACATATATAGACAATAGAATAAGAGTTTACTTAATCCTAATGGTGATTATAACCCTAAATCCTAAGCCTTGCCATAATAATAACCATGTTGTAAACCTTACATTAATCCTAACAAAATTGAACCCTAATTATAAATTTAATTAGACCTTACCCTAACCCTATACCAAATTGTAGCTAAACCCTCCAAATTAAACCCTAGCCTAACATTAAACCAAATAAATCCCTATCACTAAGCTAACTTAATATTAAGCTAAATTCAACTCTAACCATAAACCTAATTGAAAAAAAAGTCAAATTGAATCCTAAACCTCTAGACTAATTTAAATTCCAATTATAAATCAAATTTAAGACTAAGCCTAATACTAAACCTATCCCTAAAACCTAATGCTAAACCAAAAAACACTAACCCTAGCACTAAGCGTGTTTGAATTGTAATACTAAACCTTAATAAGTCCTAATCATAATACTAAACCAAATTAATCTCTCACCATAAAACTAAACAAACTCAAAGTGAAAATCAAATCCAAATTCAACTATACCCCTTAAACACTAATGAAAATTGAACTCTAACCCTCATTATAAGACAACTCTACTTTGACCCTAATCAAAACTAATTAAGCACTAAATAATATTAAACCCTAACTCTAAACCTTAAAAAGTCAATAGTAACCCTTACAATAAACCAAATTGAACCCTAATACTAAACAAAATAAAAAGATAAACTTAACACCAAACCTCATTAAACCTTACTCTAACTATATACAAAATTCAAGTTAAAAAATAAACTAAATTAAACTCTAACCATAACACTAATCAAAACCTTAATTGTAAACCTAATTCCATCCATGATATAAATCCTAAATATTGCCATAATCCCAAGCCTAAACCCTAAGCCTTGATCCTAATCCTAAACCCTAAACCTTGACAAGAGTAAGGGATGTGGATTGAAGGTTTAGATAAAATAGGTGATATGGACTAAATGGATGTGGATAAGGTAAGGAGATAGGATGAAAATTCTTAAGAAGATCCTTAGCCTTATCAAGTACAAAGCTGCTAAATAGGGAATATTGATGTTGATAGGGTAATGGACATAAAGGACAAAGGGATACTGGAGTTAATGATAAAGGTATGATATGATAGGAAAATATAGATGGAACATGCCCCCAAGGAATGAAAGAGGTTCATAGATTACACATGATGCCTTTTTCTTGGTTTTTATAATAGAAGTTGTCTAGAGTGCCTATTTGCCAAGTTTTCACTAGTGGACAAAATATTTCTCTTTACTTTTTTTTTATTTTTTTACATTTTCACTTTTTTATTTTTTTTATTTTTTATTTTTATTTTTACTTTTGGACATTTTAGTCCAAGATAATGGATGCACAATATGACATGGAGGAAGGATTCAAGTGCCTTTTCTTTGAATGGTTCTCTTGAAGGAAATGTAATAATGGACCATAGTTATTGATGGTATGCTCAAAGATGTTGGTAGGGCAATGACCTGGGAGATGAAATGGATGATTAGATGGAACATGATAAAAATGTATGCAAAGGATTGGATATGATGGATAACGGGATGGAAAAAAAGATGTTGGATAATAGAGGGAGTGCAGGAATACTTTCTCTTGATTGGATGAGAATGTGGTAAAGCACAACATTAGCACACACATTGAGCATTGTTGGAGGAAAATGAGATTTTGGATTTCATGGAGGAATGGATATGGATTTTGGGGAATAAGGACCCAAAATAGATTTGGAAGGTTGGAGACATTTAGATGGAGGGATAAAAATTTTGGATGTCAACTTTGATTTTTCTTTAGGATTTTATGCTTCAAGGAGCCACTTTGGAATCCTCATGAATTTTTATTTTTTATTCTTTGGTGGGTTTTGGGAAGGCATTACTTGTAAAAGGGATTTAGAAACCCATATGGATTTTGAATTTTATTTTTTCTTAATTGTCCTTTTTGGCCTTTTGGACCTTTCTTTTTCCTTTTGGATCTTTGTTTTTACATGTCAATTAGACTGGACATGTTGATCCTTAACTAAAAGTGGATTGATGGACTTGTGGACTTTATGCTTGGCATCCAAATTGATTGGAAGGGTGATGAGATTCATAGTTGGATAAGAATTATATGGAGCATTTTTGGATGGTTGAAAGGTTCTCAAAGGTGTTTTCCTTTTCTGATCTACATGTAGGAAAGGGTAAATGAATTGTGAGCTGGTGGATGGAGGAATATATGGCCCTAAGATAGCTAGAAGGGACGAAGGGGAAGATATAGGTTTTCATTTGTAATTTTTAGTGGTTTTAATATATTTAGAATGATATTTGTAACTAAGGCCATAACCATTAGAATTTTATTTGACATGAAATGGTTCTAATATACCTTTTCCATGGAGCTCTAACACTTTGCCTTGATAATACATGATTTAAACAATGGGATATTCACTACAAGATGTGATTCCATTTTGAGGTGGATAAGATATGGAAGAAAAAATAATATCATGAAGTGGACCAAATTGGATAGAAGTGGAGGATCTTGTTTGAAGTGTATGGATTTCATGAAAAGCTTGCACAAATGTGTTAGGATCATGAGGGGGATAAGGACAAAAAATGGGATCCTACAATGAAATAGTAGCAATTACAGGATCATTTGGTAGGATAAGATCTTGTGAAGGATATGGAGGATTAGGACATAGAGATGAAGGGGTGGAGGGATCATGGAAAGGATCTAAATAGATAGTGTAATCTTGTAATGGACATGAAGGTGCAAGGATACTTTAATCTTGACTCAAAATGAGATCATTTAATTCCATTTTAAGGATTTTTTCTCTTGGTTTTAAATGGAACCACTGGGAAGGATGGAAGGAAGGTCATGATCTTTCTTAGGAAGTGGTGGGCCAAAAAGATGTGGAAGAACACTTTTCTCTTGAGACGGGAAGGGGGTCATCTTGGATAGGGTGGATAAGTATGATAGGATCATTAGGAAATATGGGATCTTGGTCATCAATTGGATGGGATTGGTCATTATTTGGTTCTTGATCTTGATTTATTTTAGGACTTGTTTCTTTGTTCTTTGGATCTCATCTTCTTGACATGGGGTATGGTTTGGAATATACATGGGAGATTCTAAAAAATAATTAATGTTTTGAAATGAGGGAGACATACTTTGCATAGGACTCCTAGAATGGAAGCACATGGTGGCATAGGTTCTAGAGGTTCCAAATAGTATGGTGGCATATGGTAGATTTCTATTGTGGATAGCGCTTGGGAAGTTTCATTACTGGATGTGTCATTCGATGGAGATGGCATAGATTTCTCTTGTGAAACTTTAGAGGATGAAAGAATAGTGGGAGACATGGAAGCCTCTTGAAGGTAAATTTATTCATAAGAGGAAGATCTATCATTAATGCAATTGATTTGGAATGTGCCACTACCAAACATAGGTAAGTGATTTTGGTCATGATCAAATATGTTTTATTGTTCCTTGGGAAAATCATCAAGGTGTTCTTGACACATAGTTCTATTTTAATCCAAACATGTGTTCATTGCCAATTTATCTTAAATGAGTTTTGTTGTAACTTTTCCTGGGACATGATTCATTTTTTTCTTTGTTAAATCTCATTGTAGCTCTTATTTACTTATCATAGATTGGTTACTCAGGACCTGATGCAACTTTTTCTATAAGAAATATAAAGTTCCTTTTAGGATCTTTTAATATCAATTGGTGCAAGATTTCCTTAACTCTAGGATCTATCTTTGTGACATCAATTTCTTCTTGAGAAACACCTTGTAAGTAGAGATCTTCCTCATTATTTTAAAATTGAGAACTAGAAGATGATATGTATGATTGATGGGAAATAATTTTTTTTGAAGGATGTAACCTTTATATGTAATTGAAGGGTTTGTGGTGTGCATAATTATGGAAAGGATGTTTTGTTGTTATTTTTGGGGAATGTATGTTTCACCTTCCTTTTACACAATGTATTCCACAAAGAATTCTAGCCCTTTACGTAGTTCATATCTTCTATTCTTTTATTTTATCAAGAGCCCAAATAATATAATTAAGTCAAATGATTCATCTTATATAATGTTGGTAGGCATTCTACAATGGCAACAAGGAATAAAAATGTTAACACAAATTTTACATACTTTGACAATCATTTACATACCAAATAGTAATATCAATTATAAACCTAATATCTCCAAAATAAATACCAAAAAAATTAAGATATATCCTCATAAAAATTATAAGTTTAAAAGAAATGTATAACTATAATAAAAAATAAACATATTTAAAAAAAATTAAATAAATAAATTAAAAATATAACTAAAATTTAAAATTTAAAATAAAAATTGTAGATATAATAAAACTTAATAAATAGCTTTATATAAAACAAATATAATCAAAATAAAATAAACTAATTTTAAGATAAATAAAATAATCTCCATTGATATATATTATATTTTATATTTGTGAGCCTATATTATTTTAAATTTAAGTCTTGAGATAATTATAATAGTTAATATCCATTCCATAACCCCTAACAATGATACAATAATATAAGTTCATTTCAACTAAATAGTGTTAAAATGCCAAAGACGTTGAAACGTGTGAGGCTCTCTCGAATGTTTTCATCTTCTTCAAGATGATCCAATAGTTACCATGAACACCAACAAATTAATAGATTTAAAACTCCTCAAAAGTAAAAGAATTGGAAGGTTTGAATTTCTCCACTATTTCAATTGCATCAAATAAACTTTGAAACTATAACTTTTCATTCTTCTTACATGAAATTTTATTCCATACAAACATGAGGAAAATGTCACCCAAGCTCTCTAATGCTTGGGTTAAATTAATAATGTCCTATTGGACAAAATTATAAAGTATATAAATGTAGTGGAAATTTACAAGTCAATGATAACTAGTCTAGCAATCAATCTGAATGAAATAGGAATTTCAACTTGAGATTAAGCATGGGAAAGAGAATATGTAATAATATATTACATATATATTAAGGGAAAGATAATATATAATAATATAATTAGTTTAAGGGCAAAAAGCTTCAGGGTTTCTGGATTTCCTTAACACAGGTAGCGTTTATAAACGCCCAACAAATCCAAGGAAAATAGATTAGACGAAGTAATAAAATATTACAATACTTGAGATTTAACCAGAATAAAAGAGTTACAAAACATTGCAGTTAAAATTTTGCCTTGGAACATACCGAGAGTATATTAGATCAATGTTCTTGGCTGAGGAGAATAACTTCTCCCTTTACTCCTTATTTGATAAGGAGAGTGTAATTTCTTGGCTTAAAAGAAATTGTTGCTTTTCTCTCCTTACTTGAGATTCCCTTCACTTCTGTGCTCTCAAAAGTCATGGAAGATTCAAAGCTTTTCTTGAACAGAGAATAAATCCTTTTCTTCCTTTGTAGAAGAGAGTAGATGCTTCTCCATTCTTGAACAAACATTTCATTAATCCATAACCTAAATAATAATATCAATAATGCAATATGAACTTGTGAAAATGTCTTGAATGTGCTAAAAGCAGAAATCAATCAAGTTAAGCATATGTTTGTAGAGCTCACCTCTGAATTATCTTCTTATTTGGCTGTTCACAAGGCTTGCCTAGCACGTATGCACAGTTGTAGCACTGATCAAGTATCAAGAAAGTAGGCATGTTTACAAAGAGAAAACTCAAGCAAATAAAAGAGGACTGCAAATGATATACTTGGCCCATGAGCACAAATTACAAGTATATCTTTATTGAAGCAATTGAAGATTTTACAAAAGAAGAAATTCTGAAAATACAACTTTTATTGCAGCTCTATATAAAAAATATTACAAATGGCTGAATATATAGAATTCATAGCCATAAGAAAAATAGGAAAGAAAAATTAGATATGCATGTATCTAGACAGGTTTTATTTGCTAAGGAATAAAACTAAAAAAACTAAATTCTAAATATAAATATGCAAATCTTTGCACATTTCTTATTTCTATAAAAACAAATAAAACTAACTAAAAACTCTTCAAAACACACTTTTCTAGCATCACTTATCCACATACTCCCCCTTGATGCCGAGAGGGCTAACAATTCGATCTCTGAGTGTCAAAAATTGATCCTTTGCAACCACTTTCATGAAGATATCCGCTATTTGTGCCTTTGTGTTGATGTATTTCAATTCAATTGCATTCTTTTGTACCAAATCTCTAATGAAGTGTTGTTTGAAATCAAAGTGTTTGGTCCTGCTATGATGAACCAGATTCTTGGCCAATTTAATGGCACTAATGTTGTCACAAAAAATCACAGTAGGTTGAACCTGAATCTCACCAATTTCTTCAAGAAGCTTTATGAGCCATAAAGCTTGTGTGCCTGCTAAAGTGACTGCAACATATTCTACTTCTGTAGAAGAGAGAGAAACCATACTTTGCTTCTTTGAACTCCATGTGATTAAACCAGAGCCCAAAGAAAAATAATTACCAGATGTAGATTTTCGGTCATCCAAACTACCTCCCCAATCAGAATCACTAAAGCCAACAAGCTCAATTTTTTTAGAAGAATAGGAATTCCAAAATCGAGAGTGTTTTTCACATACCTCAAAATTCTCTTGGCTACCTTCATATGTTCTTTTGATGGATTTGTCATATACCTTGAAACCAATGAAACTGAGTAAGCAATATCAGGCCTTGTGTGAGTTAGAAACATCAAACTACCAACAATACGTCTATATGATGTCTCATCAACAATATCAGCACCATCATCTCTACATAATACAACTCCATGAGCATTTGGAGTAGAAAGAGGTTTATAATCAGCCATATTGATGTAAATTTCTTTAGCATATCTTTTGCATACTTTGTTTGACAAACAAAAATTTTATTTTTATGTTGATAAACCTCCATTCCCAAAAAATACTTCATGAGACCCAAATCTTTCATTTCAAATTCATTCATCATAGAAACTTTGAATTCCTCTTTCATCTTAGAACAACTACCCATATATAACAAATCATCAACATACAAACTCATAATGATAATATCATTACCTTCTTTCTTGTAATAAAGGGTAGGTTCACTCTTACTTTTTTGAAAGCCTTTCTGCTGAAAATATCCATCAATCCTTGCATACCATGCACATGGTGCTTTCTTGAGGCCATACAAAGCCTTTTTTAGCTTATAAACATGATCTTCTTTGTCTTTAACTTCAAGACCTTGTGGCTGTCCCACATATACTTCCTCTTCTAAGTACCCATTTAGAAAGGCACTTTTCACATCCATGTGATGAATAGTCCATTTCTTTTGAGCTGCAAGTGAAATAAGCATTCTAATAGTCTCTTGTCTTGCTACTGGTCCAAAAGTTTCTTCATAATCAATACCATACCTTTGACTAAAACCTTTAGCAACCAATCTTTCATTGTATGTTTCCACACTCCCATCATTGTTATATTTGATCTTGTATACCCATTTCGTGCCAATATTCTTCTTCTCATGTAGAAGCTCTACAAGCTCCCATTTCTCATTCCTATCAATGGAATCCATCTCTTCATTCATTTCTTGCATCCAAACCTCATTAGTACATGCATCTTCAAAACATGATGGCTCAAAATCAGCTTTAGGAAGTAATGAAAAATTTATTGTCTCACCTATTGGATCTTCTTCATGTTCTTGATTTTGACTTCTTTGATAAATATCACTTAATCTTATTACCCTTCTTGTAGAACTTGGACTTGGGGATGAACTTCCACTTGGAATTAATGAGGGGCTACTTGGTGGAATTGGAGATCCTATAATCCAAAACTAATTTTGGCTTTTCAACATGGCCTTTTTGATGACCATAAACTCCCCATTCATCAAAAATCACATCTCTTGAAACAACAAGCTTATTAGTAAGAGGATTATACAATCTATAAGCTTTGCTCTCCTCACTATAACTCACAAAAATGCATGGTTCACTTTTAGCATCTAACTTTTGTCTATTTTGATCAGGTATATGAACATAAGCCAAGCAACCAAAAACTTTAAAATGATTTACATTAGGCCTTTTCTCATACCATGCTTCATAGGGAGTCATCTTATCTAGGGCACTTGTAGGACTCCTATGAGAATATAGACTGTTGTAGCAACTGAATCAGCCCAATAAGTAATGTTCATTTACCTTTGGTTTGTAACATGCTCCTTGCCATTTCTACCACAATAGGGTTCTTTCTTTCAACCACTCCATTTTGTTGAGGTGTGTAGGCAGTTGTGAATTGTCTCTTGATCCCATTCATCTCACAAAAATTATGAAAATCTTTAGAGCAATACTCTCCTGCATGATCTATTCTCAAAAATTTGATTATATTTCCTTTCTCATTCTCTACACAAGCTTTAAACCTCTTGAATGTATCAAGGGCTTCATCCTTAGTCTTCAAAAAATAAACCCAACACATGCGTGAGTAATCATCAATAAAAGTGGTAAAATATGATGACTTACCCAAACTTTGTGTTTGCATAGGACCACAAATATCAGAATGAATAAGCTAAAGTGGGTGATGAGCCCTCTATGCATTTCCCTTTGGAAATGATTCTCTTGCATGCTTCCCTTTTGCACATCCTTCACAAATTTTTTTGTGCTCGTCAACCTTAGGCAATCCAAGAACCAATGCATTTGATGTTATAATCTTCAAACTATGAAAATTCAAATGACCATACCTGAGATGCCACAACCAACTTTTATCCTCATAAGCCATATTCACAAGCTGATTGTCATTTTCATCAAACTTGAAGTGAAACATCCTATAGCTGCCCAACACTCAATAAATTATGCTTCAATTTTGCAGTATAATAGATATCTTGAACACTTTTCATACCTTCTTTTGTCTCAACTTCCATGGCTCCTTTGGCTGCAACCTCCACCGTATTATTATTACCAATAGTAATATTGGATCTATAGCCATTATCAAGCTTTGAAAAAATATCTTTGTTACCAGACATATGGTTAGAGCACACAGAATCTAAATACCAAACATCACTCATATTATCTTCAACTTGTCCATAAAACAAGAATAAATTACCTGAGGAAGGATCCTCATCTTGTTGAGCATAATTTGCATTATTGTTATTTGATTTCAGCCTACACTCTTTCTCATAGTGTCCATACCGATTGAAATGGTAACATTGAATGTTTCTTTTATCAAATCTACCTCGACCTCTTCCTCCTTGAGCACCTCCTCTTCCTCTAGTTCCTCTTGAAAAGTTTTGATTTTGACCCCTTCCTAAACCTCTGTGGTTGTTATTGTTGCTGCTAGCACCATCATTCTTTGAAATTTGTAATTGGGAAGCAAAAGCCTTCTCACTAATGCTAGTAGAAGTGTCCCTTATTCTATCCTCATGTGATATGAGAGATCCAACTAGCTCATCATACTCCAAGGTGGCTAAATTTTTACTTTCTTCCATACTAATTGCTACAATATTCCATTTTGGGGTTAGAGATCTCAATACCTTCTGTATCACATGCTCTTGGCTCATAGATTCACCCAAAGTGGCCATTTTATGAACCACATCCTTGAATCTTACACAAAAATCTCCCACATTCTCACCTTCCTTCATCTTCAAATTCTCATATTCTCTTTTCAATGTTTGTAGCTTCATAACCTTGATCTGATCATTTCCATGGTAAGCATCTTTTAGAGTCTTCCAGGCATCTTTTGCTGTCCCTGCATCAACAATTTTGGGAAACAATCTCTTCTCAAGAGCCATTTGAATGTGAAATAGAGCCATTGCATTCTTCTTCTCAACTTCCTTCTTCAATCTCCTCTCATTAGCTGTGAGATCATCCCAATTCTCAGGTTCTTCATATCCTGATTTAACGATCTCCCAAAAATCTTTTCCTATCAAAAAGGTCTTCATCTTGATTGACCAATATTGATAATCAACTCCATCAAATTATGAAATTTGCAGATTATTTTCCATGCTGAAAGCTTCACAATCCTAAAGCTCTGATACAAAATGAAGATTTTACAAAAGAAGAAATTATAAAAATACAACTTTTATTGCAGCTCTGTATAAAAAATATTACAAATGGATGAATATATAGAATTCATAGCCATAGGAAAAATAGGAAAGAAAAACTAGATACACATGTATCTAGACAGGTCTTATTTGCTAAGGAATAAAACTAAAAAAACTAAATTCTAAATATAAATATGCAAATCTTTGCACATTCTTTATTTCCATAAAAAAACTAACTAACTAAAAACTCTTCAAAAAACACTTTTCCAACATCACTTATCCACATCAATGATATTACAACTAACATGAAATGACACAGACTATTAGGAAACTACATAAAACACAAAAAAACATAATATCACCTAGAGGCTACAAGGTACTCTTTGTAGGCATTCTTGTTGTTTGTCTACTTTGTGTTCCCTTCAAGCATTCAGGAGTTTCAAAGTCTTGTGATTGCTTATGGTACTGGAATCACATTATACAAAACATGGGCAGTGTTAGCATAAAATGTGGTCACTGATCCATCTTAATAACCTATACTAATAGATGAAAATAAGCTTGAAGCACACCAATAGCCATGAGTACAAAAAATCCTTATTCAATGAATATAACAGAATCACATGGAAGAAAAGGAATTCAGTACCTAAAGTGTAGATTTTCTTGTTTCATGAGATCAATTGACTACTAGTGAATATGCAGCTTTGGTACTCTTTGAGGTATCAAGAGTTCCAAAGACTTGCCAAAGCCTCAGTGTCTTGTCTACTCTAGTTGATGCAACAGTATACCCATCCGGGCTCTAAAATAAAAAATACAATGAGGGTTAATATTAATTGATTAAAACAAGGCAGACATGCAAACATATCCATATACTAATAGCATGCATACCTATGCCAGATGCAACACCCTAGAAGTATGTCCATTAAGCTCTGCAATCTTCGCCATAGATGGGTATTTCCATAAGGTCAACTGGTTCTCGCTATACCCATGTGCACTCAAGAGTTCACACTCATGCAATTCCACAACAATGCACTAACTGAAGAGTTGGTGTCAATGGTATTTAGACATGCCCCAGTAAGCCTATTCTAGAACTTAATAGATTGGTCTGCAAGACCTCCACTAGATGCCAAAAGATTGTGCTAGAAAGGACACCATGCCAAGGCTGTAACTGCATCAGAATGTTCATCCATCATGTGAAGATACTGATTTCTGACATTACAGGATGACATGCTCCTATCCCAAATATGAAGCAAGTTATCACTACCTCCACTCGCAAGTTGCTAGCCAGATAAGGACCATTTCAATCCACAAACTTCCTACTCATGGCCTCTGTATGTCTTAACATTGGATCTATGGATACGAACATCATGAATAATTATTGAATTGTCCTCCCCACCAGTTGTAAGAATACTATCATTCCAGGAAAGTGATCCTACACGGCCATGATGACCTTTCAAAGATCTCAACTGCATTCAATGTGATGACACTACCATGTTTATAAGGTTGCACTTGAATACAAATAATCAAAAGTAAGAAATCAAAGACTTCATTCTTTACCTATCAATTACATGTAGGGTCCCATATATGTATAGTAGAGCTAGTCAATCCAATGGCAATATGTTTTCCATCAAGTGCCCAACTAACACTTCTTATTGGACCATCATCATCATCTACTGCCAATAGCTCAGAAGAAATGCTCCTATTTGCATCCCATAAGTAAACTGTATTGCCAAGTGCTATCGATAAAATATTGCTCCCACTCTAATCTAGCAGATTCAAATTAATATCATCAACAATATTTGGGGCATCCAAAGTTCTCTCTGCATGCTGCAAACAACTGCATAACAAAGTCAAAATTCACAATTAAGATAAAAACCCACAATTCTCACTGAGCTAGTTACAGTTTTATTCCTAAATCTTGGCACCTAAGCCTCATTTTGTTTGATGAGCTATATGATCTTCAAACACATTAAAGTGATAAATCCTAATCGATTGTTCAGCATTAATAATGTAAATTAGAAATTAAGATATTATGGATTGACAGATATATAAAACCCAAAGTCTATACAAATCTTCTTGGACTGCCCAATGGAATTTATCACATCTTCAAAGAATCCTAAACTTCTAGTTGGATGCTTGATTCAATTAAAATTATTACAAGACAACAAAAATAGGTTTTCTACCATTGTGGGAATTCCTGCGGAACCCTAAAGCCAATCATAACCTACAGAAAAAAGAAGTAAAAACCCTTACTTGAGGTATATAGCACCTCTGTGATCTACTAATTCTAGACCTGGTATCAACAGAAAGAGTTTCAGAATAGATAGATTGCAATCCCTGTGCAGATGGCTTTCTACTAAAGCTCAAAATTTTGGACATCTTAGAAGAATCCATCAATAGACTTGCTATTTGCTCACTATTATATTATTCCATGAAGAGTGTATTTCCAATGATATCTCTCTTATTTACCAAATACCGAGCCCAGTCAAAATCCATGGAACTTTTGTTAGCAATAAACCTATCCCCCTGCAATGACAAATCAATGATGATCTCAAAACCAATAAAAATAAAAACTAAAATGTGATGTATTTCTATAAGAAATAAAAGAGAAATGCAATACACACATTTTGTATTGGAGTTGCCAATTGCTTTCGCAGAGGACAGGTGATCTTAGGGGCCCTATTCGTGGGAGATTCTTAATGCTTGGTGTTTGAGGTGACCCAAAAGCTACCTTCATTGTTTCTAATTTCAAAATAAAACCTGTAATTCACAACAACAATAAAAAAAAACACAAAACAACCCAAAATACAAACCAAAGCCCAAAGATATGCAAAATAATCAAGATAAATTATAGTACACAAGTAGTCTACATGTTATCAGTTTGCTGTATGTTAGTGAGGAAATTGACAAGCAACAAAATATAGCCCCCAAGCCTTAGTTTAGGATAAGCCTGCAACCACCAAATTTGAAATCAGTCAGTTATAGAGCAGGTGAGAGGATTAAAAAATGAAGCCCTATGGTTATTTATATGGGAATGTTTTTTGAAATTTGAATATAACTTAAAAGATGACTTATTAGTTAAATTTACATGTTAGTTCTATTTTGACTAGTTCTATGATTTTTAGCTGTAAATAGTTAAGTGTCCATTTTACATTTCTTAAAAACGGAGATGTAATGGTTACATATGACAACTTAGTACCACTACAGGTCCCAAACGGTAGTGACCATTGATATACAACATTTTTTCCTTTAGTTTTTAACTTTTTAATCAAATATATTGATTTATTTTAATTTTAAATTCATCATATATACTTTATTGTTTCATTTTTATAATATATTTAAATGTTTGTGAAGAAAATGTCATTTCCTTAAGTTATTTTAAACTAATTAAATAAATAAATTAAGATTACATAGATATAATTTAGTGAGGAATGATAAATTAAGCATATTATTTTGAAAGGTAAATTAGAGAGATTAAACACTTAGGTTTAGGAACATTGGTGAAAGATAAATCTGATGTAGCACAAAAAACAATTGTGGTGTGTTGTGCATTGGTACTTGCTAATGATGATTTAAAGTAAATAATTTTATTTATTTTTATTATTACAACACACATGCAATCTTTAGAAAATTTTGAGGAATAATTGTAAAACTATAAATAATTTTGAAAATATAATTTTATGTTGAAAAAATGTGAATTAAATTTGAGATAATTTAAATATTAGACTAATAAAATAAAGTAAAATAAAATAGGATTTTGTAATTAAATAAATGAAGTTCAATAATTTCAAGCTATTTTATTTTGAACCTTTCTAAAATCATGTCTCATCTTTATGGGGGAAGTTTTAAACTTAGTCATTTTTGTGAAAGTTGGCTCTACAAAATGGGGTCTTGCAAAAATAAAATGGGGTGGCATTTTGCTTCGAGGTCCCGAGCCTAAATTTCAATCAAGGTCCCGTAGCACACAAGACCCTGAGGCTACAATCACAGAATGCTACCTCATTCAAAACAGGGTAGCATTCCGTAGAAGTATTTAATTTTTTTTCCATTGTGCAAGTCATTTTCACATAACATGGCCCTGCATCTAAGCGTGATACCCCTCCCTTTTTGGCGCCCACAAACTCCAGGTAGGCCTCTTTCTGGATTTTTTTCATTTTCCCTAGTTTTTTTTTTTATATAGTATTTTTTATTAGTTTTTATTAAGAAAATAGGTTGTATATGTGAATTAAATTTACTTTTGTTGTTTAAATGTAAATAAAATTTATTTTGCACATTGTATTTAATTTTTTCATGTATTTCATACATATATAATTATTTTTTATTGGGTTATTATTTTGTTTTCTTTGTGAAAATGTTGAAACCCTATACATAAAGTGATCAAACAATATAAAATTAAAAAATAAAATGAATGAGCAACCTACAATACAAACCCTAAACAAATGTCTTAAAATAGAAACCCTAAACAAACAACATCTAGAATAGAAACACTAAACAAATAACATCTATAATAGAAACCCTAACTAAATAAAAAAACATCTATAATAGAAACCCTAAATAGATAGCATCTAGAATAGACACCCTATATACTTCAATCATACAAAAATCAAACAAAAAACCTCTAGAATAGAAATCCTCAACCCTCTTCACACCAAGTATAAACCACTAGTTGACTCTTTCCCTTAACCATAAACCTTATCCATCAACCCTAAGTATCCCCTTTCATACATACAGGAACCCCTTAAGACATCTGAGGACCCATTAATGTATCCTAGTGGTGCAAGAGCACCTAATGGATCATGGAAGTCCATTAAGCCATCATGGCATGAAATATGTAATCAAAGGGCTACAAAGCCTAAATTTGATGTAATTAAGCCTTTTAAGGAACTTGAATGTAATAGGTTGAACAAAGGAGTCAAGTGTCCTAATTGACCAAATAAGGGTCATAGGGCCAAATGATGTAATAAGTGCACTAATGAAGCACCCATGGGTAGATTAGGTGTTTTCATTTATGTTTGACGTAATTAGGCCAAATGCAAGCCTTTTGTGTTGATGGCATGAGTTAAGATTTAAAAGTCAAAAGTTAACAAATTATAAACTTAAATATATTTAATTTCACTATACAAAGTATGAAATATATAATAAAATAATAAATATCCTATTTTCTAATTGGTCGAGACACGTTGTTTTAATCACAAGTTAAACCAAGAAATATAAAATTCATTACAATAGTACTTGCTTAGCCTATCGGACGCTCAAAGACAATTGCTAAGATTGACTATTTTTTTATCCAAACGATATATATTAATAATAAAAGAACTTATAAAAAGAAGCCTTACAAAATAAATTTCTTAAAACAAATAATTTAAATTTAAATTTAATGTAAAAAAAATTATTAACTAAATTGATTTTAGATATTAAACTAAATAATATTTGGAAAACCCATAAAATTACTACTAACTACCATTTATATATTCAGAAGTAGTAGGACATATGCTAATACTAGCAATCACACCTGAGTGTGCAATGGGTACATTGTAAGTTATGGAAAGGTCATTTAAGTATTTGTCCCTTTGTTTTTCACTCCCTCTCAACCTCTCTAGATCTCCTTATCTCTTTATCAACCTATCTCTTCCTCTCTATCCTATAAAAATTTGATAGAATTAAAAAGTATACAACCTTAAATCAAAGATACAAAAATCATTTTTGTGCATTATAGTTCAAACTCGCTTTAATTAATGACAGAAATATGTCTTATTGTCTGACATACCAGCTATGCACATAATGAAATATGAGTTTCGTTGCTTCTCTAGTGTCACACTAATGTATAGCCAACCAGAAGGATGGATATCAAATGAATAAAATGCTTGCAATGGTCGTCTATTGGTCATGTTTAATTCTCAACCATTGATATTAAAAAATAGCTTGTTCATTTCAAGTAGTAAAGATTTGTAAAGTTAGTTCATCCATCTCATATAGAATTGATGAACAATTTAGATGATTTCAATGGTAGTCATTATGCCTACACAATTTCCTATTGTTGGATGCAAATTTTATTATTTATCTATATTATTAATTAAATAAAAATATATTATTTATTGATAAAAAAATCCATAATATTATTAATACAAGACCTATTATGTATAAAGATGACCAATGATGAAACTCAAGCTAAAATCATGAAATGAAAGCCAACTATCTAAAAAGAGTTATTTGAATCAAATAAAATAGAAAACTTATAATATTATTTTTTAAAAATTAATAATTATATAGTATAAAATATAATATATAATACAATTAAATCTCTACTGTATAATTTCTATTATATAATTATACAAATATATAATAAGAATATTTTCTATTAATTAAAAATTGTATAAAGGAGTTGGATGAGGAGTTCGATGGCGGTCTGCAGGGCGAGCGCTAGGGCCTGCGTGCCCTAGTCTCTGCTCCGTTCTCTTCCTGCGTTGGACGTCTGCGAAGGGTGCCAGGTGGTCGACGCGCGTGGGGGGGTGCTGCTGTGTCTGGCTCGTGGAGGTTTGGACGGGTGAGGCGACTGCTGAGTGGAGTGGGTTTTGGCTGGAAGATCTGGCAACAAAATTTTGCTGTTTGACAGTGGCTGCGGTGGGGATAGGGACTGGGGGGCATCCTGGCCCATCCTCTTTGACTGGTGGAGGTGGAGTTGAGCCTACGCTGGGGTCAGCAATGTTACAGGTTGATTCGGAGGAAATGGAGATGATCGTGCCGACCTCATCATCACAGGGTAATGGTGATGATCTGTTGAGTAAATCCGCTTTGGGAGAGGGGGGGTCATCCTCAAAAGGAGTATCCCGGATTAAAAAAGTTAATGGATGTCTAGAAAGATCTGAAGCTCGTCCAGTCTTAGTGATTCAACCGGAACAGATTTCTGAAGATGTTGAATATTGGCAGAATCATGCCCTTATTTGCAAATTTTTGGGCTTGCGCCTCTCTTTACCTGTGTTGGATTCCTGGGCCCGTCGAGTTTGGAACCCCGAAGGCGATATGGAGATTATTCTAGCAGCGAATAATTATTTTCTAGTTGTCTTCTCATGCATGTCAGATAGGAATAGGGCTTTTGAAGGAGGCCCGTATTTTTTCAACCAGGTGGGGCTTTTTATCAAGCCTTGGCACATGGGCTTCAATTCAGCTGAGGAAATCCCCTCGTGGGTTCCAGTGTGGGTTCGGCTGCTGAGATTGCCGTTGGAGTTTTGGAGGGAGGATATTCTCCATTCAATCTCTTTACTTTTGGGAAAGCCTGTAGGAGCAGCTACACAAACTCAGGACCGTAAGGTAATCTCTTATGCTCGCATTTGTGTAGAAGTTGATTTAACTAATCCTTTACCAGATTCTATGGAAATATGCTTGGGATCCTCTTCCTGGATCCAGCAGTTGGATTATGAGACCCTCCCATTTAGATGTCGTATTTGCCATGAATATGGTCATTTGCTTCGCAAATGCCCCAGGTTCAAGCCTAATCCTGCAAATGCGTCTGGCCCGTTAAAGGGGGATAAGGAGAAGGCTCCATCATCTACTGATCCTGGGGATATTGAAGGTTTTACTCAGGTTAAATCCCGCAATAGAGGCAAAGGTAAGAAAAGAATTGGGCAGGATAGACATAATGACAGTACTCTTAACAAATTTGATGTTCTTGAGGACCTGATTCAGGAGGAAGGTATTCCGGTTGAGCTCTCCTCTGGAGCTAAGGGGCTGCAAGAAGTTCAGGAAGAAGAGGAAAAGAAAGATGATCAAGTATTACCTTCAGAGGACCTTCAATATGTACAGATTGTTATGGATCTACAGTCCCAGGATAAAGGTACCAGGGATCACCAGGAGTCTCAGGTTCAAATGAGCTCGTTAGTGGTGGCTCCAGACCCCCCTGCTCCTAAGGGGGCCTCTGATTCAGCCAAGGGCAATAAAGCTCATCCTACATTAGGCTTACAGCAGAAATCCTTTAAGAAAGGGCTTTCGGATAAACCAACAAGGAGTGGCAGGAAGATGGATCAAGAGAGGGTGAAGCTTATGGGTGATACTTTGGTTGAATCTGGATCTGTGAGACCTCTTGATTCTCATTTCTCTCATCCCCATAAATGATTGTTCTATCATGGAATGTTAGGGGGTTGAACAGCATCCCTAGACAAAAGGCTGTTCGTAGATTGATTGACTCTCAGTTACCGGATGTGGTTTTTATCCAGGAAACCAAGCTTACAGTGGAGGGATTAGCTAATTGTGCTCCTCATATCTGGCCCCAGGGTAATTGGCAGGGGGTGGGAGCTCGGAATAGCTCAGGGGGAGTTGCTTGTTTTTGGAACCCACGAAAAGTTCTTCCCTTATGGTGGATTTCTAGTCGATCTTCTATCTCCCTGGTTATATCTTGTTTGGACACTGGAGAAAGATGCCTTCTTTCCAACATTTATGCTCCCATTGATATTTCAGGCAAGGCACAGCTTTGGGCTCACATTAGTTACATCCGCGCCTTAGACCCATTTCTCCCATGGATTTTGGCTGGTGACTTTAATTCTATTACTAGTTTAGATGAAAAACGTGGTGGGATTGCTAGGCTGGATCCTTCTGCAAATCTGTTTAGAGATATGATAGACTCTTTGAAGCTCATTGATGTGAAACCGAATAATGGTGTTTTTACTTGGAATAACAGGAGGTGTGGTGCTGAAGCTATCTCTGAAAGACTCGATAGATTTTTGGTGTCCTATTTTTGGATGAACAGCAACTTGATCACCAGTTCGAAAATTCTTAATTGGAGAGGTTCAGATCATTGGCCCATCAAGTTCTCGGCTACTACTTATGGAATCACCAAAAACCCTCCTTTTAAGTTTCAATTAATGTGGTTAAGAGACCAGTCTTTGCAGGACCTAATGGTGGATTGGTGGTACGAGGGGATGCCAGCCCATGGGACGGCAATGTATACCTTCTGTAAAAGACTCCAACATGTTAAGTACAGGCTTAAGAAGTGGAATAAACAATGTTTTGGGAACCTACTGGCTCAAAGGATTGCTGCTCAGACTAGGTTGGACAGCATTACTCGGTTGATTCGGGATCAAGGGAGGACTGTTGACCTAAGTGTAGCTGAGTCCTTGGCCCTTAAAGGATTAGAAGAGTGGAAGCTTCGGGAGGAGATTTTTTGGAAGCAAAAATCTCATGTTGACTGGCTTCAGGAGGGGGATAGGAACACGACATTCTTCCATAATTCGGTCAAGGCTCGGAGGCAGGAAAATTCTTTAGCCTCTTTGATCTCGCCTGAAGGGGATCATCTTTCTTCCAATCGGGATATCTCCAGGGCTGCAATCAACTATTTTTCTGATCTTTTTTCTAAGGAAGCACTGAATGCTAGGGAGGAGGAGAGGGAGATCTTGGACTGCATTCCTCACCTTGTTTCTGTGGAGATGAATGAGGCTCTCTTACACCCTATCTTGTTGCCTGAATTGGAGAAGGTGGTGTTTAGCATGAAGAAAGGTAAGGCTCCTGGCCCTGATGGATTTCCAATTGAGTTCTTTCAGGAGTTTTGGGAAATAGTGAAGTTTGATCTCCTTGAGGTGGTTCAGGAATCTCATAGGAATAAACAGATGCTCAGGTCCTTGAATTCTACTTTTTTGGTTCTTATACCCAAATAGGAAGGGGCTAATCAGCTGACTCAATTTAGACCCATTGCACTTTGTAATGTTGTTTATAAGATTATCACTAAGCTGATTGCTGAGAGACTTAAGCCTCTTCTCAGCTCCTTGATATCCCCGGAGCAAGGGGGTTTTGTTGAAGGAAGGCAAATTTTGGATGGTGTTGTGGTTGCAATGGAAGCTATTCACTCTATGGCTAATTCTAGAGAGAGGGCTATGTTTATGAAGCTTGACATGGCTAAAGCTTATGATCGGGTGAGTTGGGAATTTTTACAGAACATTCTTTTGGAATTTGGTTTTGCTGAGGAGTGGGTGAACTGGATTCTTAGCTGTGTGACCTCCACTTCCTATTTTGTTCTTGTAAATGGGGAGCCTTCTGATGTGTTCAGTGCTTCTCGAGGACTTCGGCAGGGGGATCCTTTATCTCCTTATTTATTCATTATCATGGCAGAAGGTCTAGGAAGGTTCATTAAGTCTCAAGTGGAGCGGGGTCTTATTCAAGGTTGGAGATGGAACGACTCTCTCCCTGCATACTCTCACCTTCAATTTGTGGATGATACAGCGTTGATGGGATCTGCCAGAGTTAGTGAAGCTGTGAACTTCATGCGGGCTCTTGATATTTACCTGAGGGCTTCAGGTCAGTGCATCAATGATGGCAAATCTTCCATCTACTTCTTCAATACCCCACAACCTATTCAAAATAGGATTGCTAGGATCCTTAGATTTCATATTGGCTCTCTTCCTTTGATATACCTTGGGGTCCCTTTGGCCTTGGGATCTCAGCATCGGGGGTATTGGCAGGGGATCTTGGACAAGTTTCGTAGCAAAGTCAATCATTGGACTTACAGATGGCTTTCTTCTGCTGGGAGAGCGGTCCTTCTAAAAACTGTAGTGCAATCTCTCCCTATCTACAGGTGTTGTGTGCAAGTCCCTCCAACGTCCTTTGTGAAGGAGTTTGATGCTCTATCTCATCAATTTCTTTGGTCAAGCACCCTCCTCTCATCAAAATGGAGCCTGGTTAAGTGGGAATATGTTTGTAGGCCAAAGCATGCTGGGGGCCTCAATCTCAGGTCTATGGCATTGGTGGTCACGGCATTGGCTGCTAAGTTGTATTGGAGATGGTGCAGCAATCAACATTTGGATTGGGCCAGGATTCTTACTTATAAGTATTTCCCTGGGGTTGATAGTTCTGATGTGCCACGGCTCGCTTTGGTGGGGACAGGTTCTTGTGTTTGGAATACCCTTAAGAAGGGAGCCCAGCTGATTAAGGAGGGTCTGTTTTGGATTTGTAATAGTGGATCAAATGCTTTGTTTTGGTAGGACTCTTGGGATGGGCACCCGCCCTTGATCTCCAGCTTTCCCCAGCTTCAGCCTCTTTGTCACGCTTGCACTACTACTGGCTGGTTTAAGGTGGAGCATTTTAAAACTTTCAAGATCATGGGTCAGGTGGAAGTGACTTGCTGGAAGGATCCTCAAGAGTGGCCTGCTGGTGGCTCTGATGAGGATCACGCTCTTCTTGCTCATATGTTGAAGGGTAGGTTTTGTAGCTCTCTCAGGGAGAGAGATGTTTTGGCTTGGAGTCCTAGTCCTAAAGGCAAGTTCTCGGTGGCTCAAGGCTATGCTACTCTTGATAGGAATCTGCATGGTCCAGGGGAAGTACATTGGTGGAAGAAGGTTTGGAATACTTTTTCTTGGCCCAAATGTAATTTTTTCTTATGGCTGTTAGCTCAGAAGAAATGCCTCACATGGGAGAATATTTGCAAAAGAGGCTTCCAAGGCCCTTCTGTCTGCTTCTTATGTGTGCATAATGAAGAAGGTATTTCTCACTTGTTTTTCCTTTGCCCCTTTGCAAGGGAAATATGGCATAGATGGTGGGAGGCTTGGCGCCATGGGTGTATCCATGCCACTTCTCTCACCGAATTTTGGGAAAGCCTGGGTAGACCTCCAGCAAAGACTTCCTTTTTCCAGGTTGCCTGGATGGTTGGACCGACTTTTATTCTCTGGAACCTCTGGTTGGAAAGGAATCGCAGAATTTTTTGTGACTCCAAATTAGATAGCCCTCATCTGTGGAGGAGGATTCTTGGCAGGCTACAGGAGACTATTTTTGCAAAATGTGATATGGCTGAAAGTATAGATCCTGATGATCAGGTTATTGTGAGGAATCTGAACCTGGATGGTAGTAAACAGAGGCATACTTTTAGAAAAAGGCATTGTTATGGTAAGCAACGGGTCTGTAGGGTTGGGAGATGGACTCCTCCACCGGATGGAACCTTGAAGATTAATACAGACGGCTCTTCTCGGGGGAATCCAGGACATGCTGGTATTGGAGCTATAGGTAGAAGTAATGATGGGGGGGCAGTTTTTCTCTTCTCTACCTATAAGGGTCAGCACTCTAATAATTTGATGGAGGCTCTAGCCATTAAAACTGCTATTGAGAGAGGATGTTCCATAGGCTGGAAAAGGATCATATGCGAATCTGATTCTCAGATTGTTGTTGATATGTTAAATAACCAAAGTTGGGAGAATGCTAATTGGGAACTGGCCTCTTTGGTAAGACAAATCTTAAATTTTGGTAGTATCTTGGACTTTGTCTGCTTTCGTCATATCCCTCGTGAATGGAACAAGGTGGCGGATTGTTTGGCAAAGTGGGCTTCAGGGAATGGGGATAATTGGGATATTAGTGGAAGGGAGGAATTACCTCCTGATTACTGTAGGCTTATTGATCAGCTCTTATTGGAGGATAGACATATGTAGTGGTTCTTGGGGCCTCTGGCCTTTGCATTGTACTTGGATGTTATTTGAATAAATTTTTACCCCTGTTTTTCAAAAAATAAAATAAAAATAAAAATAAAAAAATTGTATAAAATAATAAATATAATTATATTATATATTATATAATTATTTATAATAATATTTTTAAAATATGATATAAAAGTAATTTAACCAAATTATCAAATTTTTATAAAAGTAATATTATATAGTAATTTCTGTATATATAATGTAAAAATAAAATAAAAAATTTAACTTAATATTTATGAATTTCTCATGCACTTAAACTTAGAAGCCCGAGAATAAAAGCACACACAAACATTAATCTTCGATTCTAACTTTGAATGACTTTTCCAATTAAAATAGACATTTAGGGTTTCCCCATATTTCTGTATATTTCTAGGATTCAAAGAGAGTTTTTTAAGTAATATCCATATTTAATTGCCTTATAATTTAAGGTCAGTTCATCGAGGTAGGCGTCTGTGCATTTTTACTTGATTTTAGCTAGATAAGGTTTTATGCATTGTGAGAAAATTTGTGATTACGGCACATTTTCTTACACTTTTGCAACACCAATATTACCTATAAAAATCATTCAAATCTAACAGGTTTAGAATATACTCTACCAATTTACAAATTATGATGTAATCTTCTAAATAATATGTGTGCCTCTCCAACGCATTAAATGTTACAAACGGAGTGGATGTCTTTTATTGGTTAGTGTTGCAATTTATAATCTGTGACAAAGGCGTAATTCTTGTACTTTTAGCCACCTTCAAAGATTTAGTGGTACCTAAATAAATGCTAATTTTAAGGCCAAATTTGGGCTCAAATTTTGTCACAAATATATTTAGTGGGACTTTGGTTGATCTTGTTAGAGTAAAGTATTAATTATATTAATTAACTTTACTCCCTTCTTAAGATGTCAACTCATTTTGCTTTAGTTAGACGCACATGCACTAGTTTTTCTAAAAATAAACTTACATGCATTAGTCATGTAATAGTTTAACTAATTATTACATGCACTAGGGTTTGCCTTTCAAGGCTTTTGATCTCCTTTATAAGGATGATCCATTGTACATTTAATTTATTCATTATTTGAGGATATTTTCTTCTTCATATTTTTGAGTCAAACTATTGCCCTCTTCTTGTCTCTACTTCCTTGTAATAGGTTTTTGTATGCAGGTGATCTTTAGGTTTTGTGGATTTGTATTGCTCAAATCTTACATGGTATCAAAGCCTAATCTGCTACAACTTGTTCATGTTTGAAGGATTGAGATTTGAGCTTTTTTGGTTATTTGTATTGAAATTAGGGGGTCCCTAAATTTTGGTGCACTTTGAGCTCAAACGGACCTCACCGTTGAGCTCGCAGTGCCCAAAAACCCCTATTTTGATATAAGGGCATCCAATTTGGACAACTTTGCATTTTGGGGCCTTTTTTTGGGTACCATAAGCTTGACATGCTTCATGAGGTGGAAATTGTACAGATCAGCATGCTTCCTGAGGTGAAATTTGTACTAATTGACATGCAAAATGAGGCAAAAATTTTGTTGTCTAGCACATAAATCAAGACAAAAAAATTGGCATGCAAATCAAGGAAAAAATTCAAAAGGCTTGACATGGATCTCGAGGCACGCATGCAATTTTATTTTATTTTATTTTGTTTACTTTCCTTTTTGGGTGGTGACAGCCATTTGGCTATCAAATTTAAGCCCTTCATTTGATGATGTTAGCATGCATCATCCTCATTTACACCATTTTTGGGCTCTCTAGCACACCCGTTGGTATTTTGCTCATAACTTGAGCATACGATGTCAAAATCAGGAAAACAAGATATCACCCAAAAATTTGGTTCCGAGCCCAACGATCTCATGGTGGTTAATCTAGTTTTTTTTGTCATCTATCTTGCATTTTTTTCTGTCAAACCCAGATTCTCCTTCTTGCATTCTGGGGGGGCTAATTTGCTCAGATTAGCTCCATTTTTTTATTTGAAAGAAGTGCCGAAAAGCTCTTCTTGAGCACCATCTAGATTTATGCTTATTTTCATCAAAAAAATTTCAAGCTACACAAGATTTAGATTTGAAGCTTTTTTTCTCTTCTCTTGATAAAGCATATCATTCTAGGCTTAGGGGTTCAATATTTGAATTGTGGGGGGTGTTATTTTCTTGTTTCTATCAGTTAAACTAGATATTTATCAAAACAAAAACCCCTTCTAAAAAATATGGCTGAGACCTCTTCTTGTCTAGAACTTCTGACCCCACATAATTATCACACATGGAAAACCCTAATGACAAAACTTCTCCATTCAAAAGGGCTTTGGTCTTGTTTAGATACAGCGCAACCAATATTACAGAGGCCCTTTGAGATCATGTAGCATCGAAACAAGATGGATGAGGCTATGGGGTTGATTTCTTTATAGGTATTAGATAGCTTGTAGTTTCATCTTGATGGGTGCACTACCCCTCTACAGATGTGGGCTAAATTTGAGACATTATTCAGTAACATCAATGAGTTCAGAGCACTTCAGATTGAGGCAAAGCTTACTTCTCTTGTATCTGATTCTTTTCCCTCTATTGAGGACTTTCTGATGAAGTTCAAACAATAGAGATCTTTGTTACACAGATTTGGAAAGTGAAAGACTGATAAAGAGTGCATTTATTTGATTCTGTCTAAGGTTAGGGGAAACTTTCAGATCTTCTCTTCTACCTTTCATTCTACCATGGACGCTTTGGGACTTGCATTAATCATGCCCACTTTTGAGGTGTTATGTGATCGTTTGACTAGAGAGCACGCCAAGCTTACTCAGTTGGACTCTCTAACAAGATCAATGAACCAAGCATTGGTTGCCCAACCATCCAAAGAAAAGCAGAAGCAAAAGTCGAAGTAGATATTAGATTCTTCTTCTCGGCACTCTACTGGCCCAATATCTTCTTCTAAGAAAGAGAAACAAAAGATTGAGAGACTTGCATGTTCCTATTGTCAGAAGGGACCTCATGATGAATCACATTGTTTTCATAAGAGATTTGATGGCTATGAGAAACAGATTGCAGATTTGCAAGCTCTTTTTCAGAAGAGCATTGTTTCCTCTCCATCCTCTTCTACCTCACAGGGGTCTACTTTTCAGTCTTCCTCCACATCTTCAACATCTGGATAGGATTTTGGATAGGGTCATGAATTACAAGCATCCATTGCATCCCCTTCACAGGTCCCTTGGATATTGGATTCAATTGCTTCTCACCATATGGCATCTTCTCAAGGGGTCTTCTCTACTATTGAGGCTTCTCCCATTCCTCATATTCTCATGGGGAATAACACTGTCTTGACAGTCTGCAGGAAAGGGTCAATAAGAATTCAGGATGGAATATTCAATGATGTATTATATGTTCCATCTCTATCTGTAAACCTTCTCTCAATTTATCAGATTACACACGGTGGATCAGGGAAGAAAATTGAGTTCACTGGAGATTCAGTCTTCATTCAGGATAGTGTGACAGGAGGCATTATTGCTAAAGGGACAATTGATCATTCCACCCATCTCTACACCTTCTCATACCTTGGTCCACCATCTCCATTATTGGATCACAACTCTCCTCTTTCATGAGAGCATCATGTGGTGCAGTCAGTTCACTTGAAATTTTGTATTGTTCCTGAGATCATGGCTATGACTACGATACCACATCTTGTTGAGGTCTTTTCTCTTCAGCAAGATTCTTCTTCAGCATTGCCTAACCTTCCAGCTCCATTCATTGAGCCACTAGGTGCACTTGTTGACGATTCTATAGAGGACATTCATCTCCTCTTTCATGATAGTGTTAGCACACCTATCACACCACCTACATTGGGGATTCCCTTTTAGGATCCTCGTGTTTTCTCCTTTGAGCATCAGTTAGGCCTTCCAGTTTCACCTCTCATTTAGGGGTTTCCTTGTTCTGTGCCTTTGTTTTTTCCACATTGGAGTTGCATTGGTTCGATCATTTCCCCAGGGGTTCCATCATTCTGGAGGGGCTTTTGTGTCTCATCCCTCTCTCATGGGGGGGTTGGTTGTACTTATGGTTTTGAGAGAGTCTCTTAAGCCATTTCTTTTTCTACATTTTTCTATCTCTTTTTGGAGTAGGGTTTTTTCCCTCTGGGTTTTCTCTATTTCTCCATTTTACAGAGATTTGGTTGTGTTGGGTACCTCATTAGGCCATGTTGCCAGGACCCATTTTTATGCTTTTAGCATTGTTGTTTCCTTTGCTTTCTTTTTGCATTATTTGTAGCTGCATTGTTGCTCATCTTAAGGGGGGGTGTTAGAGTAAAGTATTAATTATATTAATTAAATTTAATCCCTTCTTAAGATGTCAACTCATTTTTCTTTAGTTAAACACACATGCACTAGTTTTTTTAAAAATAAACTTGCATGCATTAGTCATATAATAGTTTAACTAATTATTACATGCACTAGGGTTTTCCTTTCAAGGCTTTTGATCTCCTTTATAAGGATGATCCATTGTACATTTAATTTATTCATTATTTGAGGATATTTTCTTCTTCATAGTTTTGAGTCAAACCATTGCCCTCTTCTTGTCTCTACTTCCTTGTAACAGGTTTTTGTATGCAGGCGATCTTCAAGTTTTGTGGATTTGTATTGCTCAAATCCTACAGATCCAAACATTGGTAGGACATGACACTAAGTATGATGATGGTATTATATCTGGGCTACAATGACATTCTAGTGGCCAAGTAAAATTTGTCTCCCAGTACTCAAAATTATTTGTCACTTTTTGGAAAATTAATGGTATTGGCATTACAAAACTTTCATTGCCATTTTCTTTGGGTACCTTCCTTATTTTTTGCATAGTTTTCCCTGCCAAATAATAGCTCTACTGCGTAAATGCATTCCAAATACCTTTGTTAATTCAATGATTTTGAGACTATTATTCTGCAAAAGTTATTTGTATGTCTCATAGTCATTTCATTTCATTGCAACCAATCAAATTATGTTTTGTTGGATGTCTATATGCCACCCAAAGCTCCCATTTCTGTATACACTTTGTTGGGCATTCGTACCTTGCTCCAAATCTCCATTTGATCACAGACAAGGATGACGTTGGCAAAGGTTGCAGGTCACATTGTTACATCTATTGTGTTGCATTTTCTTGAGAGTTTCTGAAACCTTTTTACAAAATTTACTTTTGTAGATCCCTGATTCGAAGGTCTTAACTGGGCACAGGTGTGGAACATGACTCTGCATCTATTGATTTGCATTAACTTGAAAGTTTCTAAAGCAGTTTCAGAAAGTCTATTTTGTGCATTTCCATGAGGCCACATTTGATCTACCTATTCCATGTTTTCATACTTCTCTGGAGAGAGTTTGCATTCCTTGTCATTGCTTCACAGGAAAACCATACCCTATTTTGTGATTCCAATTTGGCACACGCGGTGAATCTGTATGCTTTGATGTTTTAAAACCTACCACCAAATCCAGTTTGACGTACACAACAATATTGGCTTCCATGAAACCATATAGTTCATTCAAATCTGCCAGGGCATGTTCATCGAACACTTTGATGGCTGCTAGCCATGGCCTTTGATGGATACCCATGCCCCGTTTTATCACTTCTAGCACAACAAAAACACTTCCCATAAATCACATCTCTTCCCACATGCATAGGTACAGGTGATATAAATTGGAAACACACCTCCCAATAGCATTTGATTGAAATTTCAATAGCCATGGCTTTCATTCATAATCACTTAATACAAAATTAGCTCCATCATTGATGATTTCATTCTAGAATATTATTTAGCATCAACTAATGTTGAAAAATATCCACAGGTTTCCATTGTTCATTTTTATAAATGATATATATATATATATATATATATATATATATATATATATATATATATATATATATATATAAACCAAATTGGAATTTTTGAGCAAGGGTTTGACTGGGCTCTGTGCACCATTCATCACTTACCCATATGTCAAACAAAACTCTTAGATATCAATATCCAGGAATAGCTTACAAATGTCAAGATGTCATCACCATCCATTGACATTAATGAGAAAACAAATAAAACTAACAAGGCACTGCCGGTAATAATTATAACAAATAAACTATAAATCTTGTAAGATATTAGTGAAAAAAGCCTAATAACTCGGCCACTTCTCAAAACATCATTCTCGTTAACATGTTTTGGTTCTACTACAAACCCAAATGAATTTCAAGAGGTGGATGGGTAGGTGTGACTTACATGTCATGTCAGCAATTGGAGAACACTCTAGACCACAGGGAAATTATATAAGAAAAATAACAATTTGAGATAAAAATTGCAAGCTAGACAGGGGTTAAAGACCAATATAGTCATACAGGGAATGATTATAACAATTAGATTAAAACTGCAAGAAAGGGTGTGCCTTACAAAAACAACACAATTGTAAACAAAGTGGCCTTATAAAGCATAGCTATTAAGATTGATAAAGACCACAAGCCATAGAGGGCTTATAGAATACTATTTGACAGTAGAAGCTTGAAGCGTCTGGTAGGAATTCCCTTCCTTGTAAGTCCTCCTTTGCCACTCTCATCACAAGTGTTTGGATAAAGCAGAGTATAAGGAACCTCCACCAGCCCTAATTTGTTCTTCAATCTTGGGTCACTATTTATTCTGGTAATATTCTCCTTGATCTATTTCAAGCGGGACCCAAAATGCTCAAAGGCCCCCATCATACTTTCATCATCAGTCCAATCAGAAGGTGCATGCTACCCCAAATACACTTCATCTGTGGAATGCCTAGAAAGGATCTCAATTAGGGCTATTCCCAATGTCATCTGTAATTAATTTGACATGGTTTTCAGCAAGAACAAGTCAGGATTCTCCTTCAGCTCTGTGAATTCTTCGGAGCCCTTTTCAGGAATCAATCTTCTAGTCACTATGGGTTGATTGGGCATGTACCCTACATATGGGTACTCACCAAAATTAATTGCAGTATGTAGAGCTAAGGCAACCCATATGATGGTAGTTAAGGTCTTTCCAAGCTCTTGAACGCTCTACATTTTGTACCACCATGGCTCATCCTTCTTGTCTCTGTGCCCTACATTTCTAATTTCATACCACCATGCTTGAAGCTCTTTATCAGATGCCACAACCTCATCATTCTTATAGTGGAATGATATATAGTCATAACCCATGATTCAATGGTGAACCATATCTCTAGCCCGTCCACTACAAATGGGTAGTCTTCAATGGTAATCCTCAACCCATGTTCCACTTCTTTATCTTCTACTACTATCCCTCTGCATTTTTCATTCCTTCTGTCAATAAATTTCAAGAGCTAATGTAATCCACCATTATAAATGGATGGGTATAATTGTTTACCTTTTGAGGAGGTTAGCAGGTAATCCTTCTTCATCAAATCTCTAGTCCTTATAGACAATGGTAGATATTTCCATGGCGTATTTTGCAAGAAACATTAATATTTCAAGAATGCCTTCTACATTTATGAGAATTTGAAGAGCAAAGGCATTGATGTTCATTCTGTCTGACTACTGCTGAGACCGACGGTGACCCCAGTGGTGGCCAAATACTGAATCAGTTGATCGAGGCTATAATCAACCATGTGAGTATGGCTATGGTGGTGCCTTAGGCCAATTCCAAATCTTGATCTCCTATGGTGGTTGTGGTGGTGGTCATCATAGAAAACATCAACACTTCCTTCCTCATCCACGAGTCCACAAGGCACTCCATGAACAAGCACCATCGGATTCAAAGGATGCCCATACCTCATGCATACAATTCTACCAAAACCATGGCCATCGATGTCGCTCATGAAAGCATTCATGGTCTCCATCATTTCCATTTGTAGCTCCATCGGATGGGCCGACATATGGGGCGGAGGAGGAGGAGGACCTTGGTGGTATCGTCGATCTCTAGTGTTGCTGCCACCAAGATATGTGAAGAGGGATGGAAATGAGGAAATACACCATTACTAGTGCTGCTGCCACCAAGATCTTCCCCAACACCTTCATGACCTAATTCTTCAACAAACCCCATATTACACTGAGAGCACAACTTCTCCTAATCCATGGCAGCTGTCACAGCCACCTCACAATCGCACTGATAATACCAAAACATTGAAGTGGGCATCTTCAAAACCAGACTTTTCTTCACCCTCTCTGTAGCCCTCTTTTTTGGGTCTCTAAATCAAACTAATTTAGCCCTCTTTTCTAGATATCTGGATAAAATTGATTTCTGCACAGAAGGAAGATTATATAGCCAAATCAGAAAAACCTAGATGGGCATATATAAAATAGAAATTGAATAAATACCCACCATAAATGAAGTAGTCAAAGCAAGTAAGGAAGGGAGAGGATGCACTTTCTCTACCAAGAAAACAGGTGGAAAAAACTACAAAGCTATCAATGGATTAAAATCATTGCGGACAATGCTGGCGGACATTAAGAAGAAGTTTCTTTACCGCGTGAATAGGGAAAAATTGACGTGTAAAGTGGTAGGGAAAAATGGACGCTGCAGATGACTTCAATGGTAGTCATTTTGTCTACAAGATTAACAACCATTAGATGCAAAATTTTTCTTGAACCCTTTCATAGGGAAACACCTATAGCGTAATAAATTTGATAGGTAGGTGATACAATCAGACTACCAATTGCACTTAAGTGTGCAATGGTTACGCCTTTTTTTTCTTTGTTATTTTCATTTTGTTTTGTTTTTTTGTCATTAATGTGTAATTTTTCTTTATAATTACAGACAATACATGTTATTTTAATTTTGACATCACGTTTAAGGCTTGTGTTAATTGTGTTAATTCTTCTTAGTAATGATTTTACAAGTGCGGTTGATTATGAATAATAGTAGCACCATTGTTATTGTAGAGCTAATAAATGGGAGCCAACTTGCTAAATTTGAATACCAAGGAATCTATGGTGATAATTATAATAACTATTTGGGGGAATATTTGCACTCATACTAATAATATGAGTGGAATTTGATAATCTTTTCTCATGTCCTTGACTCGCAATGGAAATGATGGTATGCTAGGATATTAATCTACGTCAATGCCTTCCTATTTAACATATTGATTAGATCATATACATCCCATTACTTTTCCATTTCAGTATTAGTACTAATATTAACACTAATAATAATTATTATTATTATTATTATTTCCTCCATAAGCAGAGGGCTCTTTGTTTAAGCAATGATTAAATTATTTTCCCTAACCAATCAGAAGCTTTCATTTTCTCCTACATATTTTTATTTTAAAGGAGGGCTATTCAAACATCCCCGAATGTTAATTGAAGGGAAATCTGGCTAGCTCTTGTTGGTACTATTGACATCCCTGCAAAATACAAATAGGGATTGTAATTTCCCAGAGAAGAGAATGCATCATTTTCATTGTAGATTGCCAGATCACTAGATGGCTCTAGACATGTCAGGTGCAGGCTATTCTATCTTCATTCTACTCTGTTCATGATTAGACCTAGATTCAGTGACTGCACACTATCAAAAGCACGACTACAGCTAGCTTCCTTGAAAGAAACTTCATTTAAATATATTCAAAATAGTGATCTAGGTTTTAGTTTGTTGACAACTATACACGTTGATAGTTATCACATGCAAAGATGTATAGGCAATATGTTAACATGTGGATGGATTGAACAGGAAACCGGTGAACATTTAAAATTGAAAACTAAAGACTATTCCGTACTGCTTTTCTCTAGAGAATTTTAAATGGTAGTTCACCTAGTTTTTGTATTACATCCTTGCAGCGACCAGTCTGCACATAAACAATCAAAATAGTTGGCGTTTAGGGTTTTTTCTTTCACACGCAAGTGAGAAATGTGTGGCCAAATGTTTAAATTGCAGAAGATATTATGATGATAGTTTCTACACTCTGGTACAACATTATGTTGTTTTGTTTATGCTTTGGGTGAATTGGTGTGTGGGATTTGTGTTTAAGTGTTTTGCAAAATGGAATTCTTAATGTTTGATCGATTGAAGATTTTGGTTGTGTTAACATTATTTTGTTTAAGTGAATTGTGAATGGGTTGCTTAGTGGTTTGGTGTGGATGCATGCATTGATCAGGTGATGACTGGCCCAGATGCTCCTAGCCCAAGTGAGCCCAATTTGCGAGAGTGGATCCACTGGTATACATCATCAACCTTCATCCCCTAGTTTACTAAAGAGCTGATGACCAAAAGCTTTTAATGCTAATGGATAAAATGTTCAACCTCTCCAAAGAGTATCACATCTGAACAAGCATTTGTTTACACACTTCAAAGCAAAAGCTTTGTCCTCTACACCCAACATTAACCCTTCTGTAGATGTGCTTTGCAACAAAATGGCAATGGCATCATCCTCTTCAAGGATTGGGACATGGATGCACGACTGCAAGTCAATATTGAAATGCCTTATCAAAATATCTAAGCTTCGTGCGCTCAAAAGGCTACAACTATTTTCCCCCAAGTCTTCTTGAATATAATATCCCACTTCATCTATGCTTTCTTCTGTGATATTGTCTAGAACCAACAATATCCTTTGGCCCTTCACTCTTTTATAAAAGTCAACTTCTGCCTATAAGTTATCGAAGAAAATGCAGGATACTTACAAATCTTGTTCACGAGTTTTGGTTTAAAGTCATTCATAAAAAAGATTTGTAAAGATAATTCTATATGGAATGGAAGAACATCCTATCAGCCAAATCAAAACATATGAAATTGCTCACCTGATCTTTTGTGAGTGTTTGGAGATACGATTAAGGACAGTGAGTGAGATACTACAGGGTGAGTTTTCTTCTTTTTAAGGAATCACCTCTATCCTTTGATTTAAATATTTATTTACTTCTTACGGTACAATTTCACAAGATCTACACAGGCGGAAATCATTCTGGAAAATTTGTTGTCGTAACTGTCTGGTACAATTTAATGCACTTCATCCGGACTTGGCATTCCTATTTATGAAATTTGGGTTTATTAGACAAGTCATTGGAAGCTCTGAGATTTCAGTTTAGTTGTTTGTGGTATATGGGTTTTGACAATGGAGGGATGCACTTAATAGTGTTTAAATTGTCCATTTGAGTGGTTGTCTTTTATCCCTGTGTCCTAAAAGAAAAAAAGAACAAGAAAATGTGAAAGAATGTGGCCAAGTGTATGCATTGTGGGTAGAGCCATGGTGGTTCAATCCTAGACTACTTATTTTGCCACTCTCTTCAACTACTCCCTTGATGAATTTTGCATCCACACAAACCTACTCGACCCCATTTCCATCGTGGTCACTCTTATGGCCTCCCTTGATGCCATTTTGTGCACACGACTAACTTCCCAATTCAATTGGATCTCCACTGCTATCAACGCCATCATCACCCTCTTCATTAGAGAAAATGCAATGCTGAATCGAACCCTGCAAGCTTGAATTTAAATAATTATATGTGGACTGCTGCTATTGGATGTCCCTATAGCCTCGTAGGATAAGAAAATTCACAAGAGCGATGAAATCCTATGTTTGTTGAGCTCAAGCATTTGTAATTTGGTCAGGTTCCCGGGTGCATACAACGAAGAAGCAGCCATGGCAAATCATCCAGGCTACCAGGTCCTCCTCTGCCACCCATTCGACATGGTCGTCTAGTCTATGGCCTGGCTAGGGCTCAAAAAGATAATTTATTTATCCTTTAGGGATTCCTATTCACTTTACTATGGAATAGGGGCTCCTTTGGTTGAAATTTCTCCATATTTTCACTCGCAGACAAATTTGTTATTGAAGCAAATAGGAATGGTGACATGTTTGTTATTTGATATGCAGTTTATCTTTTTTTTTGGTTGAAGTGTAGCCTCTTGTTGTATATTTTGTTTTCATGTTTGCTCCGCTAACTCTCTACTAACTGTGTATAATACATTATGTGACTGAAATACGTGCCTCATTAGTTTCAATGCGGATCTGAAGATGATCAGATGAATAAGAAATAACTGCAATAAAATGAGAACTAATGATTATAGTTATTTAAGTCTCTGATGATCTCTTCATCTTTTTAGGGGAAAGTGACGAATTCAATTTGGTCTGTGTTTATGACTCATTTGAAATTTAGTTAATTTTGCATGTCGTTGGATGGCGGAGAAGCTCTCAATGGTAGTCATTGGACTCTCCACAACTTGCAACCCTTGATCGTCCAAAATTAGTCGGGCCTCTCTCAGATGAAAACATGATATGGTCGTATTAATGTTGGAGGAACCAAAAATGCATTCATTTATTTGGTGGAAATATTGCATCTAAAATTAATCAATTTGAATAGAAACATTGTATAATTATCTTGTTATTTTTTTATTTTAAAACTAAATGTAACTTTATTTTTCATTCTTTTACAATAGGATAATTAGACTCCATTACTTGCAAGCTCATGGTATGTTTTTAATAAGATGGGATGGAAAGAGAGTTGGACCAAGAGACAAAGATAGAGAGAGATAAGAAGATATAAAGAAGATAAAGTTGGAGGAGGGGAATATGGAGAAGGGACACCTGGATAAATATGTTGGTGTAATGTTAGTTATTATGTACTAATTTATACTCTTGTATTTAAATGTATCACACACTCATTGAATAATACATCATATTTTACCATTTGATCTCATTTGATATCAGAGCGGTCATGTTCCAAGGCCTAGCATTATGGAGAATCATTCATTATTTTGAAATCCTCTGATATCTAGTTTTTTGTCATTTCCTTAGACAGACTCATGGTACATAGACTATAGGATATGAGTTTGTTATAGATTATGGTGTAGTAAGTTTGCGTGACATTCAACTACATGCCTTGCAGTGTAGTTATAAGAGAAAATCTAAGAAAAACATATCCAACTAGGGCACAAGAGGATGAGAAGTGTTGAAAATGGCCCTAATGTATTGTATTCCATGTTCTGCATATAGATTGAACATCCTCTTCCTAGCCACCATTTTTTGTCTCATTATTTCTTATGTCCTAATTTGGGTTTTATTATGCACTCATCTTCCAAACTCACAATGAACTTTAGTGAATAGCTATTCAAAATACCAATTCTAGAAATCTAATATTTTCCTTGCAAGAAGGCCTCAATTGAAAATTCAAATTTGAAACAGGGAGTCATTTTCTCCATCTCCAATGTCTGAACCTTGTACCATTGAAGTATGTTACCTCCATCTACGACTGCATGTATGATTCCATTCCACATCTCTAAAGCTTAAAAGTTGGTGGCCCAGACCTCGTTGCAATAATATTCCGTTGAGGAAAACTCGTCATTATAATAGTTTAATAAATTTCTTGCTAATATTCCTATTAAAAAAATTCCTTTAACTTATTGATTAAAATTTAAAAAAAAACTTTAATAATATTTATATTAAAAATATTGAATAGTTTTTTTTAATAATTAGCTTCAATAATATTTTAGCTTTATCAATCTAAATATACTTCATTTTTTTAATTACCTCTTTAAATAGTAGTGAAGTAGAGTTATTGCCATTAATTCTTTTCTAAATTCTCTTATGAATAGGTAGAGCGTAATTTGTTAAAGCTAAATATGAGGATGATCATTTTGGTGGGAGAAACAGATTCATGGCAACGTGTTTCAAGCTAAATGGAGTATAGAGAAAGTTTAGATTTGAGGTAATAGAATATCCTTTAGCCAATCTCTAATCACTTTGTTGAATCTCACATGGTTTTTATAGTTCTAGATATAGCACTATCTTTTATGGAACAAGGACTACAAGTATGCTCCATATGGTATTATTGGGCAAATGCCTTGAAAAATGCAGTGAAGACCCCAATATATATATATATATATATATATATATATATATATATATATATATATATATATATATATATATATATATATATATATATATATATACATATACATATATATATACATATATATACATATATATATATATATACATATATATATACATATATATATATATATATATATATATATATATATGTATATATATACATATATATATATATATATATATATATGTATATATATGTATATATATACATATGTATATATATGTATATATATACATATATATATATATGTATATATATATATGTATATCATACTCTTTTTTTTAGATTCGTGAAAACAATTTTTTGTAAGTTTTTATGGTTTTCAACCACAAAATATGTAGATCATAAAGAATAGATGGGGAAAATGTCATGAAAATGTGTTGTATTTTCCATTTTGTAAAATTTCATCGACAATACATTTTTGAAGGAGCTTAACCAGAGATCTTTCAACATTATTGGAGACCCAAGGAAACACATTGTTTTTGACTGCCAACTTTGAAACTTAATCTTCTGCTGATCATTGGCTTTGTGAGGGCCGTATAGTTATGGGAGGTCATTAAGTATTTGTCCCTTTTGTTTTTCGCTCCCTGTCATCCTCTATTTCTCCCGATGTCTCTATCAATATATCTAACCATTTATTTCTCTTTATATCTTTTCCTCTGTATCTCTCCCTCTCTATGTCTCCCTTTGTATCTCCCTTGATCTCTTTCTTTCTTTCTTTACATATTGATCTATCTCTATCTCTCTATCTATTTTCCTCCCATCCTCTCACTCTATATTAATCTTTATCTCTATCTTCCTCTTCCTCCTCCATATCTAGAAACATCTCCCTCTCTCTATCCATCCATTTCTCTCCATCACCCCCTTCCTATACCTTTAAATCTCTACATCTCCATATCTTGAAACATCTCCCTCTCTCTAGAAATCCCTCCATTTATCCCAATTGCAAACATAACATGAGTTTTTTGGTAGTGGAGCCTAATTATTTTCTTCATTGAAAGGTTTTTCAATTCTTGATTATATCCTTATAAGTGGGTGCATAGTTGATTTGTGGTTTTATTTTAGATCTTTATAGCTTATTATTTCTCAATCTCTCTCTACCCCCAAATACTTCCCTCTCTCTATCTCTCAATTTTTTTCTCTTTTCTCTCTCTACTTCTCTACCCCCCCTGTCTCTCTCTTATTCACTTCATGTCTCGTACTGTATATCTATATCTCTAGATGTTTATTTTTCTCTATCACCCCTCTCTTTCTCTCATTTTTTCTTTTCTCTTTCCTTTTCACACTTCCCCCTTCTATATCTCCATCTTCTACCTATCTCTCTTCCTTATTGTCCACCCCCCTCTCTATCTCTATCCACCTCCCCCTCTCTCACTCACTCCCTATCCACCTACTTGCCTCTTTATAACAAAAAAAATCATTCAAGTTATTATTGAGCATTGTCTTATTGTCAATAATTTGTAGGGTTAGCAGTTCATTACAAACAAGGCAAGGGATGTTTTAGTAAATATTATTATAGTCATCTCTTGAATATATGGTACCTAGATTCTACTACAAGATAGTGCATTGGAGAAAATGATAAATCTATAGGCACCTTCTTCCACTCTCCCTCCCTTATAACCCCTTACATGGTGCTCTTTCTCTAAAACACGTCTCCCTCATGCAGTGCAACAAAAGTTGTGTTACATGGCATTATGTGGGATAGTCTATTTCAGCAACTAATATCGCATTCTCTTCTCTCTCTGTAGTTTTTGTAAGGGAGAATAAGGCTATATAATGCCTCTCAAATATCATGGGAATACATCCAATACAAATCCATGTATTGTTTCTATTCAGTGCTCTAATTTGGTAATAGAGCTTGCACTTATTCTATCTTTGTGCATTTTGTTATGAAGCCACTATAAACAAAGTCAAGTCAAATCAATAGTGGGAAAACCGTGGATGAAATAGAGACTCCTACAATGACTAAACATTTGTACGTGAGCAAGAGCTTTCCCCATATAAATTCTGAATCGCTTTGTTCAATATTCATTGTGTTTCAAAGATTTAAGTTGTATTTACATTTTATCATAGGTTGCTTGGGCAAAATCATTTAACTGGTGAAGTTCCAAAGGAATTGGGGAATCTTACCAAGTTGATTTCTCTGTAATTTTTTCATCCTCTTTGTAATTTTTCATCTATTAAATAGAATTTTATAGAATAGAATTTAGCAGTATATTAATTTAGATTTGTATCGATTGTGTTTGGAGTGTATGCAGTATAGGAGTGTTGATACAAATAGTTTATTAGGAATGCTATTGGCACACCTTGGAAATTGACAAATCTGGAGCAATTGTAAGTTCATGTTTCTACTATGATTGATGGACTCTCAACTTTGTTTATTTTGATCATTTCCATAAAAAATAATTTAATTTTGTTCCATCTTTAATGTTGATCACTTTTATTCCTTCTTTCTTCATCTTTCTTTTTCTCAGAATTGAGATTTTTGACATCCCGCTGGGTTTTTAGAGAAACAAATTCTCCAATGGCCATGATATAGGCTCCTTCTCTAATGGCCCAATTTGTGAATTGTGTGGAGATTCTTCATCCAATTTTAACCAGTCTTCCTTGTTTTTTTGGATTGAAATTGTAATGCTTTTGTTTTCAGGAGCTGTTGATGGTGGCTCTACAACTCCTAACTCATCACACCTAAAACCAGTGGTCTCCAATCCAACCATTTGTTTGTGGTGGAATTTGATAAAAATTATAACCCTGAACTCGAAGATATAAATGACAACCATGTTGGAGTTAATCTGAATGGGGTTACATCCTTCGAATCACAGCTGACAGGCAATTGGATTGATGAAGAGCATCTTCAGAATTTGAATCTGAAAAGTGGAAGGAATATTCAAGCCTAGATTGATTATGACAATGTTGAAGACTGGCTCAATGTGACTATAGCAGAAGTGGGGATAGAGAATCCTAGCAAGCCATTGATATCAATTACTCACTTCAATCTTTCTGATGTTTTGAAGGAAGAGGTGTATGTGGGGGTTTCTTCTTCTACATGGTTTTACGCTATTGAAAATCATAACATTCTTGACTGGAACTTCAATACATATGGTGATGCTAAATGGTTACATAGGACTAAAATTGATTTTGAAATGAAGAAAGAGATTTGGGGTTTCGACAAAACTAAGAAGTTTAGATTTGGAATTTAGCTTTATATTTTTGTAGTCCAGGGAATTATGGTTGATTGGGTTTGTTTCATTTTATGGGAACTCTGTGTACTGATTACCTAGTTGTCAAATTGTGTGAAGACAAGATTGATGCATATTTATTTATCCTTTAGGGATTCCTATTCACTTTAATATGGAACAAGGGCTCCTTTGGTTGAAATTTCTACATATTTTTGTTAGAATAACGGAGAGGGGGGGTGAATCAGTTATCCAGTGTCCCAAAACAAAATGTATAAGTCAAAACAACTTCTTTAATTTCTGCTCCTCGGTAAACAATAATTACTTACATTGTCTATGCTTTTACTGATTACCAGTCTAAAACTTATAATAGTTACCGATCAAATCTAACATATAACATGCAAAGTATGATAACAAACAAATATCACAATCAACACATAACATAAGAGATTTAACGTGGAAACCCTGTAAAGGGAAAAATCACCTGGGACAAACAACCCAAAATTGTTCACTCTTCTGAAGTGAGGTCGGTTAAGACCCAACCCTGTTAAAAGTTTACAAACACACTATCAGGTGTGACCTTGTTAGAGGATTTTAGACTAGAAGTTATCGTCCAGCCAACATTCACTATGGGGTTGATAGGATAACAATGTTCATTCTATGAATGATACATCATAAGACTTTCAGAGTCCACTCGGTTAAGAGATTTTGACTGTGTACAATGGTTAAATATGTAACAGTATGTGACCTCCCTTAATACAACTTCAATTAAATATTACAGATCAATATTCAGTCCATACAAATCCTTTTGACCAATATTTCACTTTAGATTCAATACTGTATCAACTTACTATCCATCGGTAATTTCTCTCTATAGCTCGGTAATTTTTCTGCAGCTCAGTTCTTACTTAACCAGTATGATCAAAATGCATGAAAAACTTGTTCACATGATAATTCTACAGTATCTTCTTCTTTCGGCATCTTTACATAATGAAAATCTATTCTCTTATATACACGAGTAAATCATTTTCTTCTCCTCCATCAGATTTTTTCGCTTAACCACATTCATAGATTTTGCCACTTCAAACTTTCTCTATTGATGTGTCAATAACACATTTCAATCTTCTCCATTAGATTTTTCTTTAATTTTGTTAGCTGTTGATCTTCATAACAGACATTATCTATTATCATTGAAATCAAGGTACTTTATAGCTCATCAATCTTATCGGCTAAACTAATCATTTAGTTCATTCTATTTCACTTGGTTAACAAAGAAATGCATCGGTGAACACTCCTCAGTTAATATTGTGCTCAGCATACACTACACTTCATCAGTGTATACTAAAACTGCTTCATTTACTGACAACACTACTTTGTGTCTTTCAGCTCTATACTTCATCATAGATGAATGCAACATAATAAAGTCAATATCATCAAGTCATAGACTTATCAATAAGCTACTCAATGTGTTCCTTATCTTCATTTGACATGTACATCTTCCTTATGTAGATTTCTCTATTCTTCATTTCTTTCACCTTTCTTCAGATGTATCGGTATAGTGACTTACAAGATAAGTACTGTCAAAATAGTTGACATCAATGACAACATAATACTGATTTAATCATATTACATATCTAATCAGAAACTCCTTAGTGATCTTTAATCACAGATTCTTCAATTAGATTCCAAATCAGTTGTAGTCCAACAATCTCTCCCTTTGGCATTGATGGCAACTCAAGTAATATGAAATATACCATACACATACCAAACATATATTCTACAACTTTGTGAACAAATGATGTAAGTCAAATAGACTTAATATGTTTAATCACTACATTGTTAACCAACATTAGATAATACAACTTTACCATTCTGTAGTTGTGATCTTTTTAGCTCTCTTGTTCTTGCTTTTGTTCTTTGTAACTGACCTTCAATACTCTGTCTCATTCAGATTGTCTCTCCCTTAGATAGTTCTCTAGTTCTTCATCGGTGCTTGTCCCTTTTCATATTATTTATCTCTCGCTTTGACAACAATGCCAAAGAAACAAATAAACAAACAATTCTGTCATCCACTATATCTCTGTATACTGATATCCCAATCGGTTCAAGTTCACCAAACTTAATCACAACCTTGAACTTGATTCAAAGTGTGAACTATGCTGCATCAACATGTGTGATCTTCTGATAAGAGTAGTCTGATGCAACATCCAGATCACCTTAGTGACCGATAGACAGGGGACGGACCCCAAGTCTAGTCCTCAAGTATTCAAATATATCCTTCGGTAGAGGCTTTATAAAAATATTTTCAAGTTGTTCTTTAGATGTGACAAATTCTAACTTCACTTGCTTCTCTTGCACTTGTTCTCTTAAGTAATGATACTTAATAGATATATGCTTTGTCTTAGAGTGCATCACTAGATTCTTTGAAATATTAATAGCACTAGTGTTGTCACAATATGTAATCACCGGGTCAGTGATTATCTCATTCATCCCTTCCAATACTTGTTTGATATATGCAATGTTTGAACAATTAGTAGCAGCAGCAACATACTTTGCTTCAGCCATAGATTGAGAAATACAAGCCTACTTTTTACTTGTCTAGGTTACAAGTCTTTCACCAAAGAAAAATGCTCCTCTGGTGGTGCTCTTTCTATCATCCACATTTCCAGCCCAATCAGCATCAGTGTAAACTTTCAGTTCAAACTTCCCTTCCTTAGAATACCATAATCCATAATTCTCTATTTTCTTCAGGTATCATAGGATTCTTTTAGTAGCTATCATGTGTGATTCTCTAGGATTAGTAGAGAATCTTGCAACAATACCCACATCATGTGCTATATCTGGTCTACTGTGAACTACATACATTAACTTACCTCCATGCCAAATGTCTTCAAGACTTCCTTTATGTACTTAGACTGTGTGATAAATATCCCATCACTCTGCTAAATCACTTGTAGTCCAAGAAAGAACTTAATCTCTTCAAACATAGACATTTCAAAATCCTTTTGCATTTCACCAGAAAATGATTTACACACAAGATTTGAACCTCCAAAAATAATGTCATCTACAAATATTTCAGCAATGATAATAGTATCATCAGTGTCACCTTTCATATACAAATTGCTTTTTTCACTTGTTCTAACAAATCCAATACTTAACAAGTAAGTATGTAGTCTTTCATACCATACTCTCGGTGCTTGCTTCAAACCATATAAAGCCTTATGTAATCTACATACCATGTCTTTATTGTCAAGATCAATAAATCCTTCAGGTTGTTTGATGTAGACCTCTTCTTCAAGTATACCATTGAGAAATGCTGACTTCACATCCATTTGATAGACTTTGAATTTCTTGTGTGTAGCATATGCAAGTAGCATTCTAACTCCTTGTAATCGAGCAATAGGTGCAAATGTTTCACCATATTCAATGCCTTCTTCCTATGCATATCCCTTGCATACTAATCTAGCTTTATTTCTTGTGACTTCACCATTTTCATTCAATTTATTCCTGAATATCCACTTAGTACCGATAACATTCTTATTTTTTGGTCGGGGTACTAAGGACCAGGTTTTGTTCTTCTCTATTTTCTCTATTTCCTCCTTCATTGCATTAACCCATTCTTCATTCTCTAATGCAACTTTCACATTTTTAGGTTCAAATTCACAAACTAGACATGTACCTTGCCTTGTTCTACTCCTAGTTTGCATTCCAACGTGTCTGTCTCCAATAATTTGTGTCTTAGGATGATATTTTCTGACAAAAATAGCTAGAACTCAGTTTCTCCTTTCTTGCTCATCCTGTTTAGGTTCATTTTCTTGCTCGGTAGCTCCATCTTGTTCATGAGTTTGTGTTGCCTGTTGTCCTGCATTGTTTCCTTGTTGATAGGTTGGCAAAACTTGTGGCATCTGTAGATACTTTAGATGTTAATGTAAGTGAATCTACCATAGTTTTTTGGTTCCTTTGTACTTTCCTCTGTGTTCTTGTCATCAAACTCATCAACATGAACATTAGTACTTTCAACTATCTTATTTGTAACCTTATTCAAACATTTATATCCTTTACTTGTAGAGGAATATCCAAGAAATATCCCTTCATCTCCTTTAGAATCAAATTTTCCATTTCTCTCATCTTTCAAAATAAAGCATTTACTTCCAAAAATCCTAAAATAACTTATAGTAGGTTTGTGTCCAAACCATAGCTCATAAGGTGTTTGATTGGTGTCCTTCTTTAGTTGTACTCGGTTAAGAACATACACAGCTGTACTAATAGCTTCCCTCCAATATGTCTGAGCAACATTTTTCTGTATCATCAATGTTCTAGCATAGTCAATTATAGACCTGTTTCTCCTTTGAGCAATACCATTTTGCTGAGGTGTCCTCGGTGTAGAGACCTATCTTTTAATTCCATGCTCATTACAGAAATTAGTGAATTCATCAGGGATAAATTTGCCTCCTCTATCAAATCTTAAAAATTTTATTTCTTTTCTAGTCTCTTTCTCTACCTTAGCTTTATACCACTTAAACATTTAAAGGCTTTAGATTTCTCTTTCAAGAACATAATAGTCTGATGCAGAAGCATCCTGGGTGTAAGAGAAATCTTGCATCACCCAAAAATATTTCTATTTTTGTATTCAATAAGGGCTATCTTGTGCAGAGGTTCTATTTATGGAAACTTTCTATTTTTAGTAAGTTGGTCTTACGATCTTAGAACGTCTGATTTTACATATGGAGGTCATCTCAGTCATATCAGCCTGCTAGAAAAGTTTCATGGCTAGATCAGGTGTAGTTTTGAAGATATTGAAGATTTTCAGTATTGGCAGCAAGGTACAAAAACTTTGAACTTAGTTTTGAAGGCTTTAGAGGCCCCGGATGAGGTTGAAAATTTGGGTGACGGGCGCTTTGCACAAGTCAAGCCTATAGAGAACTTTGTGGCATTTCCAGAATGGGGTTATAATAGCCAATCGGGTCAACGGGCGATGACTTATGGTCTTCAAAAGTTGGGTCACTTGAAATGGCAGAAAATAATTGTTCTTAAAAATTTCTGTTTGGGTTTCAAAACTCATTTTGAGCCGACTTTGATGTAATAAATTGAAAATAAAATAATTCTAAGTTGGGTCGGCCCTTAGGGCTAAATTTCTGGAACCTTCTCGGGCGGTGGAAATTGCCTATATAAAGAAGGCTCGTAGTGTTGTCTAGGGCAGTTCTGGGTAGTAGATCTGAGTATTGATTCGAGGCTTTGTCCTACAGAATATTCTAAGGGAATGCCCACGTGGCTTTGCATATTGTAATTTTGAAAGTTTGTAATTCCACATTTGTGGAGATAATAAGAAGCCAATTTTATGTTCTTGCATATTATTGTTGTTGTTTCTCTATTTCTGTTATGTGTTTGTGGTATTAAGGGGAGCACCCTTCATCAAGTGGTATCAGAGCAGGAGTTCTTAAGTGTGTAAAGAGATTGCCGACTATGAGGTAGTTTGCACCAGGACTATGGTTAGGGTTTCAGTGCGCATCACGAAAATGCCTCCATGAAGAGAATGTGGTGGAAGAGCTGGTGCTGTGACACCTGAGGTTAGAGAGCTACAGAGATAAGTGCGAGCATTGCAAGAAGAGATTTTTAGAGAAATGAATCTTAATGTCAGAGATGAAAGCGAGGATGAAGCCGAAGAAGAATATCAAGAAGGAGAAGTTGAAGTTGTGAATCAGGAGGAAGAAAGACTTTTTCGGGCAATTTCCAAGATTGGGAAAAGACCTAAGATTGAGGTTCCTACATTTTCTAGAAATCTTAACCCAGAGGAATTGATCGACTAGATCAATGAATGTGAGGAATATTTTGAGTATGAAGATGTTGAGGATCCTGATAGAGTCAAATTTGCAAAGGCCAGACTGAAAGGTCATGCGAAGATCTGGTGACAAGAGATTCAATTGGAGTGAAATAGAAGAGGGAAAGATAAAATCACAAGATCAGATCTGATGGTGGATAAATTGAAGTGACAGTTTATTCCTGTTGATTATGAGCTTGACCTACTAAAGAAAATGCAAAGTTTGAAGCAAGCAGGAAGATCTGTTCAGGAGTATACAGAGGAGTTCTATCGATTCCTCATCAGAATAGGCCATGCAGAAGCTGATAAGGAGAAAGTTGCCTGATACCTTAATGGGTTAAGGCCAAGCATTCAGGAGGAGTTAAATCTAGTTCGAATGAATAGTATTGAGGAGGCATACCAGTTTTTCTTAAAAGTAGAGGAAAAGCTGAACAAGAAGTTTGAGAGCAGATAAAATGGAAGAGGTCATGGTGGAAGATCTGGTGGATGGTCATATGGTGGCTGAAATGAAGATCTGAAAAAGAAGGATGAGGCCAGTAGTAGTCAGAATCAAAGAGGAAATAATTCCAATCATTTCTAGGATCAGAGTAATAGAGATCAGAGAGGAAGAGGAAGAGGACAAGGATCTGGAAGAGGAGGCTTCCGTGGAACATGTTTTCACTGTGGAGAAGAAGGTCATAGGGAATTTGAATTTCCTCAGCGCCAAGGCAGAACAGACAGGAGAAATGAAGGCCAAGCTAGAGTTGCACATGTAGATGAAGATGTGAGATCATCAAATTCTGAAGATGCTGAAAGAGGAGAAACACTAATTAACAAAAGAGTCTTGCTGAGTGGTGAGAATGAACCTGAACAAAGGAGGAGCCTGTTTTGCACTAGATGCAAGTGTGAGGGTAAATGCTATGATGTGATTATCGATAGTGGAAGCACTGACAATCTGGTGTTAGAAGAGATGGTGACAAAGTTGAAGCTCAAGAGACAGAAACACCCACATCCATATCAGATTACCTGGGTGTAGGATGACCACAAGGTCATGGTCAGTGAACAGTGCCTGGTAAAGTTCAAGATCAACGGGTACCAAGATGAGGTACTATGTGATATCATCTCTATGGATGCATGTCATATGTTGTTGGGTAGACCGTGGTAGTTTGACAGATGTGTTGTACACGATGGTTGTGCAAATACCTATTCCCTGACAAAGGATGGAGTGCGACATAAGCTAAAGCCATTGAAGGAGACTGAAGAAAAGGTATGTGGTAATGCAAGAATAACTTTTGTTGAGGGAAGAAAATTCTTAGATGGTATGAGGCATGAGCATGTGTGTTTTGCTTTAATTCCAAAAGTTGGTAAAGAAGAAGTAGAGGATGTACCTGTAGAGGTTGCAGATTTGTTGAATGAGTTTCAGGATATTGTATCTGATAATGTACCTGATAGATTACCACCGGTAAGGAAGATCAGTCATCAGATAGATTTGATTCTAGGAGCCAGTTTTCCAAACAAGGCAGCACACAGAATGACACCAGCAGAAAGTGAAGAGTTGAACAGACAAGTACATGAGTTATTACAGAAGGGGTTGTTTCGAGAGAGTCTGAGTCCCTATGCTATACCAGCGGTATTAGCACTAAAGAAGAATAGAGAGTGGAGGATATGTACAGATTCCAGAGCAATAAACAAGATCACAATCAAGTATAGATTTCCATTGCCACGAATGGATGATATTATGGATTGTTTGAGTGGAGTTGTGTATTTCTCAAAGATAGATCTAAAGAGTGGATATCACCAGATTTGGATCAGAGAAGGAGATGAATGGAAGACTGCCTTCAAGACAAAGGAAGGACTGTATGAGTGGTTAGTCATGCCTTCTGGGCTAACCAATGCACTGAGCACTTTTATGTGGCTCATGAACGAGGTTCTGAAAGAATTTCTGGGTAAGTTTGCCATTGTGTACCTAGATGATATTTTGATCTTTAGCAAGACATTAGAGGAACATATGATGCATATTCGTATGGTGTTTGAGAAGCTAAGAGATGAGAAATTGTTGATTAATTTGAAGAAGTGCAGTTTTGTGAAGAAAGAGTTAGTGTATTTGGGATTTGTAGTTTCAGCAGAAGGTCTAAAAATGGACCCAGAGAAGGTACATGCTATCCTTGAATGGCCTACTCCAAGGAGTGCTAGTGAGGTAAGATCTTTTCATGGTTTGGCTAGCTTTTACCGAAAGTTTATCAGAAATTTCAGCAGTATTTGTGGACCCTTGACTAAAACAATGAGAGGGGATAGAAAAGAGTTTAAGTGGACTAATGGGGCAGAAAAGAGTTTTCAATTATTGAAACAAAAAGTTATAGAAAAACTTATTTTAGCACTTCCAGATTTTAATAAGGTGTTTCAAGTAGACTATGATGCTAGTGGTACTGTAATAGGAGTTGTTATGAGCCAAGAAGGTAAACCTGTCGCTTATTTCAGTGAGAAGTTAAATGATGCCAAGAGAAAATATTCTATCTATGATCAAGAATTTTATGCTATAGTTCAGGCATTAAAGAAGTGGAGACATTATCTGCTTCCTAAGGAGTTTTTTTTGTATACTGATCATCAAGCTTTGTAATATTTGAATAGTCAAGAAAAGTTGAATCAAAGACATTTGAAATGGGTTGAGTTTTTGTAGAGTTATACATTTGTTTTGAAACACAAGAGTGGGAAGTCTAATAGGGTTGCAGATGCTCTTAGCAGAAGGCAACTATTGCTGACAGAGATGCAGATTGAGGTGGTTGGGTTCAAAGAACTCAAGAATTTGTATCCAGAGGATCCTGATTTTGGTGAAGCTTAGAAAGCTTGTACAGAACTTGTTACTCTAGACAGGATGAAATGGTTAGATTTCATCATGCAGGATGATATGCTATTCAGAGGGAGTCAGTTGCGCATTCCAAGAAATTCTATGATGGAGAATCTCATCAAAGAGAAGCATAGTGGAGGATTGGCTGAACATTTTGGTCGTGATAAAACCCTTGCTTTGGTTGGTGAGAATTATTATTGGCCACAGTTGCAGCAAGATGTCAAAAATTTTGTACAGAGTTGCAGAGTATGTCAGATGGCGAAGGGAGTGAAGTAGAATATAGGGTTATATCAGCCATTACCTGTACCAGAGAAGTCTTGGGAGGATATCAGTATGGACTTTGTTCTTGGTTTATCGAGGACACAGTGGGGACATGATTCAATTTTTGTAGTAGTTGACAAATTTTCAAAGATGGCACATTTCATTCCCTACAAGAAGACTAATGATGTTGTTCATGTAGCAGAATTATTTTTCAGAGAAGTGGTGAGACTACATGGTTTGCGAAAGACCATAGTTTCAGATAGAGACACTAAGTTTGTTGGATATTTCTAGCATACATTGTGGAAGAAGTTGAAGACAGATTTGAAATTCAATTCATCACATCATCCATAGACTGATGGACAATCATCCATAGACTGATGGACAGACAGAGGTGGTGAATAAAAGTTTGGGAAATCTACTGAGATGTTTGGTTGGAGATAAGCCAACAGGATGAGATTTGATTTTACCACAGGCAGAATTTGCATACAATAATTCTGTCAATAGGAGCACTGGTAAATCACCATTCTAGATTATATATGGAAGTAGTCCAAGAAATGCATCTGAATTGAGAAAGATAGATAAAGGAGAAATAAGTAGTGCTGAAGCTGAGGATTTTGTAGAACACTTGAAGAACATCCATGAGGAGGTGAGGAAGCATATTACCAAGATGAATGCACAGTATAAGGCTAAGGCAGATGAGAAAAGGAGGCATAAGGAATTTCAGGTTGGAGATGAAGTCATGGTTCATTTGTGGAAGGAGCGATTTCCAGTTGGTACATATAACAAGTTGAAAATGAAGAAGTTTGGGCCATGTAAGATACTAAAGAAGCATGATTCAGGAAATGCATATGAGGTAGAATTGCCTACTGAGCTGAATATTTCACCAGTGTTTAACATTTCAAATTTGACAGAGTATCATGAAGGAGGTGTTGAAGATGAGGTTGCAGTAGCACAGTGGAGTATTCCAGCAACCAGTTCAGATATCAAGGAGATTGAAGATATATTGGACAGTCGTGTTGGCAGAAGCACAAGGAACAGGACATATGAAGAGTATTTGGTCAAATGAAAAGGATGACCTATTGAAGATTCATCATGGCTAATAAAAGAGGAGGTTAACCATCTTGGTTTTCCTCTACACACCTGAGTCATGGCAGGGTCACTTCTCAAATTACCCTGAGTGTCTAATGCAGGAGCATCCTGGGTGTAAGAGAAATCTTGCATCACCCAAAAATATTTTTATTTTTGTATTCAATAAGGGCTATCTTGTGCAGAGTTGCTATTTATGGAAACTTTCTATTTTTAGTAAGTTGGTCTTATGATCTCAGTACATCTGATTTTACATATGGAGGTCATCTCAGTCATATCTGTATACACCTAAAAATGGTCATCTAGACTATTAGCCCTTTTTGCTAAATCATAAATTACTTATTCTTGATCAAATCTTAGCTTTATCATTTATTCGATTATTTTCTATGGGCTAACCATCTTATCCTAAGTCTTTATTTATTAAAAGGAATATTTCCTCCTCTTTTAATAAATAAAAAGCCCCCACTTTTCCTCTTATCCTAAGTTGCACAAATAAAACATTATTCTTATTTTATAAAAAGAGAAAAGCACTTTTTGTCTCATATGGACACAAAAGTCAACTCCTATTTTCCTATTGAAGGATACTTGTGCACATGGATTGCTCCTCTTTCAAGCTCCACCGTTGATTAAATCTTTTGCCTCTTAATCTCCATGGTCCATTTCTTCTCATTTCCTATAAAAGAAGAGCTCTCTTCTTCATTCTAGATCCCCAACTTTTTATGCTATTGTTATGCTACAGGTTTTCTAGGTCATCTTGGAGCTTTTGGAGACATTCTTGCATCTAGGGTTTGAAGATTTGGAGCATTGTTGGCATTCATCTTGGATCTTCATCAACACTCTATCTTCTTGTCTTCATTCTTGCATCATCATGGCTTTCTTGCTTCATAGTTAGATTTCATTTCTTGCATAGTAGCTTCATTTTCATGGCATTCTTAGCTTAGATTTCCTTTATGCTTTAGATTAATTCATCTAGTTTAACTAGGAGGCTTTGTAATACTTGCATCTTTAATTTCCATAGTTTAGCTTGCATTTTCATTCTTAAACTAGCTTGCATTGCATTTCATTCTTGATTCTTGAGGATATTGGCATTCTTGCCCTTGTCTTCATTGAATCTCCCATTGCATGGTTTACTAGCAAGGTTATTGGCTAAATAGCTCTAACTGAGAGCATTCTTAAAAGCCCTTGCACTCCATGCCTAGGGAGCTATGGATCGATTTGTGAGGGCTCATTCTTGAGTTTCCTTGCATGTAATGATCCATAGAAGTGTGACACATTTATAGCACACAATATCAACTTGCTAGCAAAGTTTTATGGCTAGATCAGGTGTAGTTTTGAAAATATTAAAGATTTTCGGTATTGGCAGCAGGGTACAGAAATTGTGAACTCAATTTTGAAGGCTTTAGAGGCCCCAGATGAGGTTGAAAATTTGGGTGACGGGCACTTTTCACGAGTCAAGCCTGTAGAGTGCTTTGTGGTGTTTCTAGAATGGGGTTATAATAGCCAATCGGGTCAACGGGCGATGACTTATGGTCTTCAAAAGTTGGGTCACTTGAAATGGCAGAAAATAATTATTCTTAAAAATTTCTGTTTGGGTTTCAAAACTCATTTTGAGCCGACTTTGATGTAATAAATTGAAAATAAAATAATTCTAAGTTGGGTCGGCCCTTAGGGCTAAATTTCTAGAACCTTCTCGAGTGGTGGAAATTGCCTATATAAAGAAGGCCCGTAGTGTTGTCTAGGGCAGTTCTGGGTAGTAGATCTGAGTATTGATTCGAGGCTTTGTCCTACAGAATATTCTAAGGGAATGCCCATGTGGCTTTGCATATTGTAATTTTGAAAGTTTGTAATTCCACATTTGTGGAGATAATAAGAAGCCAATTTTATGTTCTTGCATATTATTGTTGTTGTTTCTCTATTTCTGTTATGTGTTTGTGGTATTAAGGGGAGCACCCTTCATCAAGTGGTATCAGAGCAGGAGTTCTTGAGTGTGTAAACAGATTGCCGACTATGAGGCAGTTTGCACCAGGACTATGGTTAGGGTTTCAGTGCGCATCACGAAAATGCCTCCACGAAGAGAATGTGGTGGAAGAGCTGGTGCTGTGACACCTGAGGTTAGAGAGCTACAGAGATAAGTGCGAGCATTGCAAGAAGAGATTTGTAGAGGAATGAATCTTAATGTCAGATATGAAAGCGAGGATGAAGCCGAAGAAGAATATCAAGAAGGAGAAGCTGAAGTTGTGAATCAGGAGGAAGAAAGACTTTTTCGGGCAATTTTCAAGATTGGGAAAAGACCTAAGATTGAGGTTCCTACATTTTCTAGAAATCTTAACCCAGAGGAATTGATCGACTGGATCAATGAATGTGAGGAATATTTTGAGTATGAAGATGTTGAGGATCCTGATAGGGTCAAATTTGCAAAGGCCAGACTGAAAGGTCATGCGAAGATCTGGTGACAAGAGATTCAATTGGAGTGAAATAGAAGAGGGAAAGATAAAATCACAAGATCAGATCTGATGGTGGATAAATTGAAGTGACAGTTTATTCCTGTTGATTATGAGCTTGACCTACTAAAGAAAATGCAAAGTTTGAAGCAAGCAGGAAGATCTGTTCAGGAGTATACAGAGGAGTTCTATCGATTCCTCATCAGAATAGGCCATGCAGAAGCTGATAAGGAGAAAGTTGCCTGATACCTTAATGGGTTAAGGCCAAGCATTCAGGAGGAGTTAAATCTAGTTCGAATGAACAGTATTGAGGAGGCATACCAGTTTTCCCTAAAAGTAGAGGAAAAGCTGAACAAGAAGTTTGAGAGCAGATAAAATGGAAGAGGTCATGGTGGAAGATCTGGTGGATGGTCATATGGTGGCTAAAATGAAGATCTGAAAAAGAAGGATGAGGCCAGTAGTAGTCAGAATCAGAGAGGAAATAATTCCAATCATTTCTAGGATTAGAGTAATAGAAATCAGAGAGGAAGAGGAAGAGGACAAGGATCTGGAAGAGGAGGCTTCCGTGGAACATGTTTTCACTGTGGAGAAGAAGGTCATAGGGAATTTGAATTTCCTCAGTGCCAAGGCAGAACAGACAGGAGAAATGAAGGCCAGGCCAGAGTTGCACATGTAGATGAAGATGTGAGATCATCAAATTCTGAAGATGCTGAAAGAGGAGAAACACTAATTAACAAAAGAGTCTTGCTGAGTGGTGAGAATGAACCTGAACAAAGGAGGAGCCTGATTTGCACTAGATGCAAGTGTGAGGGTAAATGCTATGATGTGATTATCGATAGTGGAAGCACTGACAATCTGGTGTTAGAAGAGATGGTGACAAAGTTGAAGCTCAAGAGACAGAAACACCCACATCCATATCAGATTACCTGGGTGCAGGATGACCACAAGGTCATGGTCAGTGAACAGTGCCTGGTAAAGTTCAAGATCAATGGGTACCAAGATGAGGTACTATGTGATATCATCTCTATGGATGCATGTCATATGTTGTTGGGTAGACCGTGGCAGTTTGACAGATGTGTTGTACATGATGGTTGTGCAAATACCTATTCCCTGACAAAGGATGGAGTGCAACATAAGCTAAAGCCATTGAAGGAGACTGAAGAAAAGGTATGTGGTAATGCAAGAATAACTTTTGTTGAGGGAAGAAAATTCTTAGATGGTATGAGGCATGAGCATATGTGTTTTGCTTTAATTCCAAAAGTTGGTAAAGAAGAAGTAGAGGATGTACCTGTAGAGGTTGCAGATTTGTTGAATGAGTTTCAGGATATTGTATTTGATAATGTACCTGATAGATTACCACCGGTAAGGAAGATCAGTCATCAGATAGATTTGATTCTAGGAGCCAGTTTTCCAAACAAGGCAGCACACAGAATGACACCAGCAGAAAGTGAAGAGTTGAACAGACAAGTACATGAGTTATTACAGAAGGGGTTGATTCGAGAGAGTTTGAGTCCCTATGCTGTACCAGCGGTATTAGCACTAAAGAAGAATGGAGAGTGGAGGATGTGTACAGATTCCAGAGCAATAAACAAGATCACAATCAAGTATAGATTTCCATTGCCACGAATGGATGATATTATGGATTGTTTGAGTGGAGCTGTGTATTTCTCAAAGATAGATCTGAAGAGTGGATATCACCAGATTTGGATCAGAGAAGGAGATGAATGGAAGACTGCCTTCAAGACAAAGGAAGGACTGTATGAGTGGTTAGTCATGCCTTTTGGGCTAACCAATGCACTGAGCACTTTTATGTGGCTCATGACCGAGGTTCTGAAAGAATTTCTGGGTAAGTTTGCCATTGTGTACCTAGATGATATTTTGATCTTTAGCAAGACATTAGAGGAACATATGATGCATATTCGTATGGTGTTTGAGAAGCTAAGAGATGAGAAATTGTTGATTAATTTGAAGAAGTGCAGTTTTGTGAAGAAAAAGTTAGTGTATTTGGGATTTGTAGTTTCAGCAGAAGGTCTAAAAATGAACCCAGAGAAGGTACATGCTATCCTTGAATGGCCTACTCCAAGGAGTGCTAGTGAGGTAAGATCTTTTCATGGTTTGGCTAGCTTTTACCGAAAGTTTATCAGAAATTTCAGCAGTATTTGTGGACCCTTGACTAAAACAATGAGAGGGGATAGAAAAGAGTTTAAGTGGACTAATGGGGCAGAAAAGAGTTTTCAATTATTGAAACAAAAAGTTATAGAAAAACCTATTTTAGCACTTCCAGATTTTAATAAGGTGTTTCAAGTAGACTATGATGCTAGTGGTACTGTAATAGGAGTTGTTATGAGCCAAGAAGGTAAACCTGTTGCTTATTTCAGTGAGAAGTTAAATGATGCCAAGAGAAAATATTCTATCTATGATCAAGAATTTTATGCTATAGTTCAGGCATTAAAGAAGTGGAGACATTATCTGCTTCCTAAGGAGTTTTTTTTGTATACTGATCATCAAGCTTTGTAATATTTGAATAGTCAAGAAAAGTTGAATCAAAGGCATTTGAAATGGGTTGAGTTTTTGTAGAGTTATACATTTGTTTTGAAACACAAGAGTGAGAAGTCTAATAGGGTTGCAGATGCTCTTAGCAGAAGGCAACTATTGCTGACAGAGATGCAGATTGAGGTGGTTGGGTTCAAAGAACTCAAGAATTTGTATCCAGAGGATCCTGATTTTGGTGAAGCTTAGAAAGCTTGTACAGAACTTGTTACTCTAGACAGGATGAAATGGTTAGATTTCATCATCCAGGATGATATGCTATTCAAAGGGAGTCAGTTGCGCATTCCAAGAAATTCTATGATGGAGAATCTCATCAAAGAGAAGCATAGTGGAGGATTGGCTGGACATTTTGGTCGTGATAAAACCCTTGCTTTGGTTGGTGAGAATTATTATTGGCCACAGTTGCAGCAAGATGTCAAAAATTTTGTACAGAGTTGCAGAGTATGTCAGATGGCGAAGGGAGTGAAGTAGAATATAGGGTTATACCAGCCATTACCTGTACCAGAGAAGTCTTGGGAGGATATCAGTATGGACTTTGTTCTTGGTTTACCGAGGACACAGTGGGGACATGATTCAATTTTTGTAGTAGTTGACAAATTTTCAAAGATGGCACATTTCATTCCCTGCAAGAAGACTAATGATGTTGTTCATGTAGCAGAATTATTTTTCAGAGAAGTGGTGAGACTACATGGTTTGCGAAAGACCATAGTTTCAGATAGAGACACTAAGTTTGTTGGATATTTCTAGCGTACATTGTGGAAGAAGTTGAAGACAGATTTGAAATTCAATTCATCACATCATCCATAGACTGATGGACAATCATCCATAGACTGATGGACAGACAGAGGTGGTGAATAAAAGTTTGGGAAATCTACTGAGATGTTTGGTTGGAGATAAGCCAACAGGATGGGATTTGATTTTACCACAGGCAGAATTTGCATACAATAATTCTGTCAATAGGAGCACTGGTAAATCACCATTCTAGATTGTATATGGAAGTAGTCCAAGAAATGCATCTGAATTGAGAAAGATAGATAAAGGAGAAATAAGTAGTGCTGAAGCTGAGGATTTTGTAGAACACTTGAAGAACATCCATGAGGAGGTGAGGAAGCATATTACCAAGATGAATGCACAGTATAAGGCTAAGGCAGATGAGAAAAGGAGGCATAAAGAATTTCAGGTTGGAGATGAAGTCATGGTTCATTTGTGGAAGGAGCGATTTCCAGTTGGTACATATAACAAGTTGAAAATGAAGAAGTTTGGGCCATGTAAGATACTAAAGAAGCATGATTCAGGAAATGCATATGAGGTAGAATTGCCTACTGAGCTGAATATTTCACCAGTGTTTAACATTTCAAATTTGACAGAGTATCATGAAGGAGGTGTTGAAGATGAGGTTGCAGCAGCACAGTGGAGTATTCCAGCAACCAGTTCAGATATCAAGGAGATTGAAGATATATTGGACTGTCGTGTTGGCAGAAGCACAAGGAACAGGACATATGAAGAGTATTTGGTCAAATGAAAAGGATGACCTATTGAAGATTCATCATGGCTAATAAAAGAGGAGGTTAACCATCTTGGTTTTCCTCTACACACCTGAGTCATGGCAGGGTCACTTCTCAAATTACCCTGAGTGTCTAATGCAGGAGCATCCTGGGTGTAAGAGAAATCTTGCATCACCCAAAAATATTTTTATTTTTGTATTCAATAAGGGCTATCTTGTGCAGAGTTGCTATTTATGGAAACTTTCTATTTTTAGTAAGTTGGTCTTATGATCTCAGTACATCTGATTTTACATATGGAGGTCATCTCAGTCATATCAACTTGCTAGCAAAGTTTTATGGCTAGATCAGGTGTAGTTTTGAAGATATTAAAGATTTTCGGTATTGGCAGCAGGGTACAGAAATTGTGAACTCAATTTTGAAGGCTTTAGAGGCCCCAGATGAGGTTGAAAATTTGGGTGACGGGCACTTTTCACGGGTCAAGCCTGTAGAGTGCTTTGTGGTGTTTCCAGAATGGGGTTATAATAGCCAATCGGGTCAACGGGCGATGACTTATGGTCTTCAGAAGTTGGGTCACCTGGAATGGCAGAAAATAATTGTTCTTCAATATTTCTGTTTGGGTTTTAAAACTCATTTTGAGCTGACTTTGATGTAATAAATTGAAAAATAAAATAATTCTAAGTTGGGTCGGCCCTTAGGGCTAAATTTCTAGAACCTTCTCGAGCGGTGAAAATTGCCTATATAAAGAAGGCCCGTAGTGTTGTCTAGGGCAGTTTTGGGTAGTAGATCTGGTTATTGATTCGAGGCTTTGTCCTACAAAATATTGTAAGGGAATGCCCATGTGGCTTTGCATATTGTAATTTTGAAAGTTTGTAATTCCACATTTGTGGAGATAATAAGAAGCCAATTTTCTATTCTTGCATATTATTGTTGTTGTTTCTCTATTTCTGTTATGTGTTTGTGGTATTAAAGGGAGCACCCTTCATCACAGTCATCAGTCTAGTATAATCATCAACAAAAAGAATAAAATATCTATCACCAGAATAGCTCTGAGTTCTCATAGGACCACATAGGTCAGTATGAACCAACTCAAGTATCTTCTTTGTTGAGTAGTCTTTGCTTTTAAAACTAGACTTAGTCATCTTACCTTTCTGACATTCATGACACATGGCATGATCAGGTTTTGACAACTTAGGCTATCCTCTAACTCTTTTCTTTTTACTAATCTTGATCATGTTGTCAAAGTTCACATGGCATAACCTTTTGTGCCACAACCAAGCATCTTCATCCTTTATTAACAAACAAGAAGACTGATCCATATCAAGATAGAATAGATTACCTCTGGATTGTGTACTAGTTCCAACAAGTCTTCCTTCATCATCATAGATCTTCACCTTTTTTCTCTCAAAAGCTAGTCGGTGGCCTGAATTGTTTAGTTGAGCCACACTTAACAAATTATAATTCAATCCATCTACCCAGTATGCATTCTCACATTTTATTCTGTCATTGATCATAAGTGAACCTTTACCTCTTACCATACAAGGTGCATCATTTCCCATTCTCACAAATCCTCCATTGTATTCAACAAGTTGATCAAAATTCTCTACATCACTGGTCATATGATGTGTATAGCCATTGTCTATGATCCATGTATCATTTCTTCTTACTTTAGAGATCAGTGTTGTCTCTTCATATTTCTCTTCTTCCTCTGAGTCTTCTTTCATAGCAACAAATACAACTTCTATATCATCATCAGAATCAGATTTAGTTTCAATATCTTCAGCTATGTAGCATACCTTTTTGCCTTTATTGTCTTGGTTGTCTCTATTGTTGTGTCGGTAGCCCCTATTGACTCTTCACCCATAGCTTCCTTCAGATCGGTCTTTTGATCTATCATCATCTTTCTTCTGAGGACATCGAGCAGTGATGTGATTGAATTCTTTACAATTAAAACATGCCAAAGGTAGCTTACCTCTATACCTTCCTTTTCCTTTGGGCAATCTTCTGGCCATAAGAGCTTCAAGCTCATCAAGTTCATCATCAGTATTACCATCACTATCATAATTCTTATTATTCCTGCTAGACTTTCCAATCTTCAAAGAAGACATGAAAGTGGATTCAATAGAAGGAACAACACTATTATCAAATTTATTTAATTCAAAGCTTTTAAGTTTACCGATCAGTGTGTCAAGGGTAAGATTGGATACGGCCCTTGTTTCATGAATTGCGGAGATCCTGATTGCATAAACTGGTAGGAAAGTTCTAAGAATCTTACTTATCACTATTTCATCATCAATAACTCCATCAGATGCTCTAATAGCATGTACCACCTCTTTTAGTCTATTATAGTACTGCATAATGTTTTCACCTTCTTTCATCCTTATATCATCAAATCTACCTCTTAGAATTTTAGCTCGTGCTCTTTTGACATTCAGATCTCCACTGTATATCAGATTTAACTTGTCCCACATGGCTTTGGTAGTAGTGCATGCCTTAATGTATTCAAATTTGGCATCGGTACATGCAACAAGTTCCATCATAGTGATATTGTGTTCATGCCTGTCTCTCAATTGATCAAGGGTCAGGGGACCAGTGGGCAGTTGTATGTAGCCATTCTCCATCAGATCTTGTGTAGAATTTTCAATTCCAGATATGTGCAACTTCATCTGACTTTGCCATACTATGAAGTTCTCTTTGTTCAATTTCAGTACTTCCCTCTTATACATCTTGAGACCTTTGTGCTTAAGTCCTTAAAACTCTGTTCTAAGAAACCGAAGCTCTGATACCAATTGTTAGAATAATTGAGAGGGGGGGTGAATTAGTTTTCCAGCGTCCCAAAACAAAATGTATAACTCAAAACAACTTCTTTAATTTCTGCTCCTCGGTAAACAATAATTACTTACATTGTCTGTGATTTTACCAATTACCAGTCTAAAACTTATAATAGTTACCAATCAAATCTAACATGTAACATGCAAAGTATGATAACAAACAAATATCACAATCAACACATAACACAAGAGATTTAATGTGGAAACCCTGTAAAGGGAAAAACCACCTGGGATCGGCAACCCAAAATTGTTTACTCTTCTGAAGTGAGGTTGGTTAAGACCCAATCCTATTAAAGGTTTACAAACACACTGTTAGGTGTGACCTTGTTAGAGGATTTTAGACTAGAATTTATCGTCCAACCAGCATTCACTATGGGGTTGATAGGATAACAATGCTCATTCTATGAATGATACATCATAAGACTTTCAGAGTCCACTTGGTTAAGAGATTTTGACTATGTACAATGGTTAAATATGTAACAGTATGTGACCTGCCTTAATACAACTTCAATTGAAGATTACAGATCAATATTCAGTCCATACAAATCCTTCTGAACAATATTTCACTTCAGATTCAATACTGTATCAACTTACTGTCCATCGGTAATTTCTCTATGTAGCTCGGTAATTTTTCTACAGCTTGGTTCTTACTTAACTAGTATGATCAGAATGCATGAAAAACTTGTTCACATGATAATTCTGTAGTATCTTCTTCTTCCAGCTTCTTTACATAATGAAATTTTGTTCTCTTATATAGATGAGTAAATCATTTTCTTCTCCTCCATCAAATTTTTCCGCTTAACCACATTCATAGATTTTTCTGCTTCAAACTTTCTTGGCTGATGTGTCAATAACACATTTCAATCTGCTCTATTATATTTTTCTTTAATTTTGTTATCCATCAATCTTCATAACAGACATTATCCGTTATCACTGAAATCAAGGTACTTTACAGCTCATCAATCTTATTAGCTAAACTAATCATTTAGTTCATTCTGTTCTACTTGGTTAACAAAAAAATGTGTCAGTGAACACTGCTCAGTTAATACTATGCTTGGTATACACTACACTCTGTCAGTGTATGCTAAAACTGCTTTGTTTACCGACAACACTGCTTTGTGTCTTTCAGCTCTATACTTCATCATAGATGAATGCAACATAATAAAGTCAATATCATCAAGTCATAGACTTATCAATAAGTTACTCAATGTGTTCCTTATCTTCATTTGACATGTACATCTTCCTTATGTAGATTTCTCTATTCTTCATTTCTTTCACCTTTCTTCAGATGTATCGGTGTAGTAACTTACAAGATAAGTACTATCAAACTAGTTGACATCAATAACAACATAATACTGATTTAATCATATTACATATCTAATTAGAAACTCCTCACTGATCTTTAATCATAGATTCTTCAATCAGATTCCAAATTAGTTGTAGTCCAATAATTTTCACTCGTAGAAAAATTCTTTATCGAAGCAAACATGAATGGTGACGTATTTGTTATTTGATATGCAGTTTATCTTTTTTTTGGTTGAAGCATAGCCTCTTGTTGTATTTTTTTTTTCATGTTTGCTCCACTAACTCTCTGCTAACTATGTATAATACATTCTGTGATTGAAATACATGCCTCATTAGTTTCAGTGCAGATCTGAAGATGATCAAATGAAGAAGAAATAACTGCAACAAAATGAGATCTTATGATTACAGTTATTTAAGTCTCTAATGATCTCTTCATCTTTTTAGGGGAAAGTGACAAATGCAATTTGGTCCGTGTTTGTGACTCATTCAAAATTTGGTCAATTTTGCGCGTCCTTTGCTATCATACAAAGTAATGAAAAACTGTCAGGAGTAGTAATTAAATCCCTTTCTATAAGATGGACAATGGAGAAGCTCCCAATGGTAGTCATTGGGCTCTCCACAACTTGCAACCCTCGATCATCCAAAATCAACCGGGCCTCTCTCACATGAAAATTCCTACGGCGTAATTATGTTCAAATGAGTTTGGAAAATTTTACCATAATTTCACCCCTCTTTAAATACAAGAGAAATTTAAAATCAGAAACTCCCCGGAAAGAGAAATGTAACTTCAAGGAGGGCATTCAATTCTAATGTGAAAAATTCTTGATGTCCACTTAATTTTAATATCAGTCATCATAGCGTGCAAAATAGTAATTAGCATTGAAAACAAAGAAATAAAAATAGAAGCTATTGGTGCATGTATATATTTTAGTCTTGCACGGGGGAGAAAATGCAAAGAGAAATACCTAATATGCTGGAAACTCCCAAAGAAATGTCACTTCAAGGAGGCCATTAATTCTAAATTGACATAGTCAATTTTAATTTCATTCGTCATAGCCTACAAAATAATTATGAGGGTTTGAGAGGAAAGATAGTAAAATGTGGAAGAACAGGGTTGCACTAATGATTTGACGATACACAACTTCTTGTCCCTCAGATTAGGTAGATTCAAGCTTATGTGATTCTATCAACCACCAAAAATAGAAAATACAAATAAAAAATCATGAAAGTACAAGTTAATATTCAACGCAACATACATCTATTTGGTTGACCACTTTGATTGAAAAAAATGATGTATAATATTTAATAAATCTAATTATAATAGAATTTTTTTACATCTAAAATAGACAATATAATTAAATTTTTATTTATATTTATAATTTGTCTTTGTTTAGTGAAATTTATTAGACACTAGAGTGTGAGGATTTGTTTGTCAAGATGCTTAGGTATTTGGTTAAGTCAATTGTTAAAGTAAAAAGTGAATTGTTAGATCATATTCTTGATGCAAAAGGGGCTAGGTGAAATGATCACTTTTTGAACCTTTGACACTTAACTAATTTTATAGGGAGCTTATTACTACTTAAAAGCAAAAAAAAATATAGTTTAGTTATACTATAAGCTCTCTGGGTGTGCTAACTAAAATAGTGTGATCTCGAGGACAAACAAAGTACCAAAGGTCAAAATCCTTTTTGAGCATAACTTATCATAATTTAAATTGAGAGTTTACATGACAGTAGAAGTCAAGCACATTATCAAAATTCAAGTATTAATTTTAAGGGCAGTGAGAGAACGATTTCAAAAGTTTGAATTTTATTTAGATGGGTCAAATTATGTAGGAAAAATGACACAAATTTGAGCATACCTTGCCACTTATAGCAAGGTTGCATGGAAAAGGAAAAATAAAGACAAAATCCCATTGCTATTTTTCTCCTCTTGATCAAATTTTGTGTTCATTCTTTTTAAAAATTCTAGTATAAACCTGTATAGTACATATTAATAATGATAATCAATTAGTAATTATTACTAATACATTTTTACTATTATGAAAAGTTTATAAATATTGGAGTTGATGAGAAAATAATCCTTAGCTCCCAAGAACACCTGCATGCAAACACCTATCACAAAAAGAGAGAGAAGAAGCAAGAAACCATGGAGGCTTGAATGCATTGATCCATGAGAGAGGAGAAATCATTCTTGATGTGCAAAAACAAAAGTTGCAATTCAATAATGAATGTTTCTCAATTAATATTACAAAAGAGATCAATCCTTATAAAAGGACATTTGAAACCCTTAAAAGGGAAAACCCTAGGTTGCACAATAATAATTAATAAAATAATTAATTATTATATGCCTAAAGTTTAGATTAAGTAGAAAGAGATAGTAAGTGACTTAGTAATTAAATCAAACATGATTTAATTAATAAGGAAACACTTTATTACTCTAACACTCCCCCTTAAGATGAACTTTGGGAGAAGCTAAAAACCTAGAAAGAACTACTAAAAGCAAATGGGTCTCGTCAACAAAAGGCCTGACCAAGTACATGTTAGCACCTAAAATTGTAGATGATCAAAACTAATCAGAAAGCCTTTGATTCTTAACTCAAGTGTATTCCCAATAAATGCATCTGTCAGTAATAAACACTAAGGTATTAAGGATCTGAGTCCTTCTTCAATTTGAGCTCTTAGCGATAGGTGGGCATACCTATCAGATTGAATTATTCAAATATCATAATAGTTATTTGTATGCTTGATATAGATCTAAACATATAACTCTCACAAAAATTTAAAGTAAATCATCATTTATATTTGGTTTGATGGTGAAATAGTGTAACCTAAGCAATGGCCAATGCCAAATCCTAGGGCATCGGAGTCAACAAACATACTGTATACACTTAAAAATGGCTTCATTAATTAATTAAATATTTATTATTTAATTGATATTGACTTGATGAATTAATTAAATATTTATTATTTAATTAATATTTATTTCTTCTATTTATTAAATAGATTATTCAATTTATTTAGTAAATTCACTATAGTTTATTCCTCTATCCCAAATCTTCTAATTAGTCTTATTAAAGTGATTTAATTAAATACACAATCACCTAAATATGACTAAGTCCCCTAGTCCACCTCATAAACCTAGTCACTTGACATATCACTTTGGCTAGAATAAAAAATTATTATTAATTATTTATTAATAATTATCCTCACCCACACATGTCCTATTCTTAAGGGCTATGTGGCCTCATAAGACTTGGTCTCATGACCACATGTCCTCTCTTAAACCAATTCAAGAGACATTCCCTATTCCTAAGGGGCTTCTCAAGCCACCTCTAAGGGTCAAAGGTGACTCATGGGACATTTGTACCAAGAGTCCTATTAAAGAAAATGTCTCTCCCTCTTCCTCTCTTTGGTCTTGGTGAGACACTTGACATGTGTCTTTACCTTCCACCTTCTTCTCCTCCATGTCAATATGAGAGGAACATCATCCATATTCTTCCTCTCACATTCTAACAACATCCCCCTTTCTCTCAACTCCTTTAACCAAGTCAATCCTAGCCCTAGAATCTTCCACCTTTCATTCTCTACTGTAGAATTGTGCCACCTAAACTTAGATCCTCCAAATCTCTATAAAAGAAGCCTCATTTTCCCTTTGTGAGCTAATAGAGAATAGGCAATCAATAAATCAAGAAATCAACATTTTCAGAGCATTTTCAAGAGCATTCAAGCATAATCAAGCCATTTTCATATCACTTACATCTCATTCACCATATTTGCATAATTAAGCTTTAGTTTTGCATATAAATTCACTCAATCTCCACACTTTGGTGTCATCTTGGGCAAGGAGCTTCAAATTGGCAATCTAAGAGCTCAACACATCCAAGAAATTAGAGCTAGGAGGACAATGGAGACAAGCTACATGGTAGGTGAAGGTAAAACCTTGCTTTTGCTTCATTTTTAGTGTATTCTTCATTCTTGTTTGCTAATTAGTTTAATTGTTTAATCTTAGAATAGTTAATTTATCATTTAGAATAGTTAGACATCTAATTTGCATACATTTTTGGCACCCACCGTGGGGCAACCCACATTTTTAATATTTTGTGTGCATATTTTTCTACAGGTCACTTCTGCGCATTCATACCCCATTGCTATGCATACATCAATTTTTGCTATGCATACATTTTCTGCTACCACAGTCACCACTTTCTTTTCTATTTTTTAGCTTTCTGATTAAAACCTATGCATTTACCTCACTATTCTATGCTTTCATCATCTCCTGCTGCGCATTTGTACTTCCTACACATTTACACCATTACACTACACATTCATTGCTTCCTGTTGTGCATACATCATTTCGACACATCTGTTCTATCTTACTGCACATTTTCTCACTTTTTCTACGTATATGTTATTTGCAGTAGTTTAATTCAATTTTCTAGTTGCTTTGATTTTTAGCTAATATTTTGACAAATTTCTATTCATTTTGGTAGTCTTTTAGGCTATTTTGCAAAATGTTATTTTGAAGACGCCATTGCCAAAATTTCTAATAGTTTCTTTGCAGATTTCTAAGGGGTTTGCAAAATAAACCATAATCTTGTTTGGGCTTTAAAATATGACATGTTTTTGAATTTTGTGTGTCTTCTTTAGTATACCCAAGTGTCTGTCATGTTTTACTTAATAGCTATCTGTAATCCCAAAATTATAACAACATATCCTCTCCCCTCACCATTTGTGGACCTTGGGTGTAAGATAAATTGTTATAATTTTTAGAGGGTGGTCTTTGGTGGGAAAAGATGTACTCACCATAAGGAACGACCCAACCGGTAATAGGCTAAAGCCAAGCCCTTCCAAACCAGTATATAAAAGATGCTAGTGTGATTAGTCTCACATTAGATAGGTGTGAATTCATTGTGGCAACCAAAATCTCCTTTAGTACCCCAGTGGTGCGTTAAAGTCCTACATAGTAGAGGTGAAAGCCTTTCTTTGAAAAGATTGGGAGAGCCCCCTTAATTGGGAAAATAACTTGATCACAACCACCTGAACGGATGTCCTTACTAAAAAATTTTGTATAGTTGCCAAAAACCTTCTATTTGCTAGCTCAAGGGGTCACCCAAGCCCGTGAAGACAACCCACATTACTCATGGTTCATAGTAGAGATAGCAGTTCTTTGGGAAGTAATGACTCATTGAATTTAGAACTTGGTGTACCTGAAAAGTGAGCGCACTATAAGGAGGAGCCCATACCTCCAATTTCCTAGGCTGTCTGCTGTGGATTTGCATGGCTGGATTTTATTATCCTATTGGGGATTCAACAGATACTATCCTTGCCAACCTTAGGATTGTAGGTGTGTTTATGCATTCATACTAGAATAATTAGATTACAATCATTTCTGTCTTGTGTGTGTGTGTTTATGCATTTACTTTTCCAAAAACCAAACCATCAGAAAATCAACAATTTCAAAATCCTCAAGCTGAAATCAATCAAAAACAATAACCTGCACATTTATCCATTTCTACTGTGCATTAATATCATTTTGTTGTGCATTTTTTACATTGTTCTACATATCTGTTATTGATATCACGCATTGGTTTATAACTTCTGTGCATTTGATAAATCCTGCTACGCATTTATTCAACTGTCCTACGCATTTGTTGTTGCACATATAAAATAGAGAGCATTTCCACAGACCTTGGAAATTTCACAATCACTTTTTCAAATACCCATTTTTGTCCTTAGTAAGATTTTGGAAAAATATCCGAGTTGCATAGACCTCTGATCTTTAGTTTGACCATTTTCATCAATTTTTATCATCCTTCCTTCATCAAAAGTCATCAAATCTTTTCTTCCAATCTTCAAAATTCCCAATTTAGTGTTGAAACATCACCTTATCTATCAGATTTTGATCTTTGTGAGTTTATCCTATCAAGATCTATCATCCTCAATCAAACTTACTTAGGTAACTATCTCTTGGTTTCTCTTTGTCATATAATAGTGAGATCCATACCTCCTATTGACTTAGATTTTATCAAGTTGTCTCATCAATTTTCAACACTTTCAATCTCTTTTCCCTATCTTTTCTATCAAACTCTTTTCATATCTTTTCATAAAAAATATTCCATTTCACAACCATTCTTCACATTTTATGGTTCAAACCCGATCTTAGAAGCTCAAACAAACCATTGATCCAGAATCCCTAGACAATATGGAAGGAAACAAAGACAATGAGGAAAACCCTTGGTTTGGAGTTCCTAAAAAGACTTCAATTCTTATATCAGATGAGGAACCTATAGATCAAGAGCTTAGGGATGCTACTCAAGACCCTAGATTTTATAATGTCATGGAAAGACTCCTAGACATGGATAGAGAGATGTATTTCCTCATGCTAGCTCAACAAGGAGCCAAGCTACTAAGTGATTTTGATGTGAGAACCACCTATCATGAATAATCAAGACATCCCTAGTGGTTCTCAAGATGCACATACTCATGGAGCAAAGGAAACCAGTCAAAAATCCAATGCTTCTCAAAACAATTAGCAATCCAATGCTTCTCACAATACTCAACAAAAAAATGTTTCCCAAAACACTCAAGGGAATAAATTATCTTTGGATCCCATTCTACAACAAATCCAGATGCTCCAACAACAAATCTGTGACATCCAAACTAGATCATCAACCAAGAAAGACTCCTTGGATGATATATGTCCTTATCCTTTGATAAGAATTTAGCAATGATTCCATTCCCTCCTCATTTTGAGGTACTTAAATTTGATAAATACAAAGGGAATTCAGATCCACAAGACCATATCCATGAGTTTTGTGCTGCTTGTATTGAAGTCGCTCAAATTGACACATATCTTATGTGACTATTTCCACATAGTTTAGGAGGACAAGCCATGGAATGGTTCTCCAAACTACCCTCAGGCATTAAATCTTTCAGTGAGCTTCTTGACAAATTTGTGACTCATTACTCATATAATATCAAACATGAATTCACTATGCTTGATCTTTGTAATGCACATCAAAAGAATGGGGAAACCTTCCTTACTTTTTTGCAAAGATGGAGTCAATTTTTTGCCAAATATCCACAATCAATTCCTGAACAAGAAAAGATGGATATCTTTGTGCATAATCTTACACCAGAAATGAGCTATAGGTTGCAATTGCAATGTCCTCCAAATTTTAACAAGCTCATAGAGAATGGTATCAAAATTGAGGAAGCCATGGTTAGAAAAGGTGAGATTAAACGTTATTCCAAAGATAATGTTGGATCTTCAAATTCAAATCCCAATAATTACAACAATGACAAGTGCAAATTCTGGAATTAAAAAAAAAATGTTGTCAATGATGGGATTGTGGATAATCATAACATTAAACCAACACAACCTCTTTTGAATCTCACAAGCAAGGCTAATGCTACTCAAGCTACTTACAACAATCAATCTGCAAATCAGAACACCAACAAGAATTCATCTAAACCAAGATTGCCTTTTATGCCACCTCGAAGAAATTTTACTCCTTTGGGGGAATCTCTAGAATCTACATTACAAAAGTTAATCACAAAGAAACTCATTCAACTTCTTGAAACTAGAGATTTTGAACCTAGAGTGAAACCTTCTTGGTGGAATGACAATGATTATTGTGAATTTCACAAAGGAAAAGGCCACAAAACAAATGACTTCCAAAGGCTTAAAAATGCGATTCAAGACTTAATTGAAAGTGGTGAGATTAGTGTGGATGGACATATCTCGAACGAGTCACATACGACTTTTAAAGATCTACTTCATGAGCATGAGAAATTAAGTTCTTCTAATGCTAAAGGTGATAACCAAGCCAACTATAATGCTGCAACCTATAAATATGTTGGTAACATTTTCGAGTGTCATCCTACTAAATACTATGCCAATGTGATTACCATAAAAGAAAAATTAGAGAGTCAACCAATTAATGTTACTACCCGAGCTCAATCCAAGGTTTCTCTCCAAGGTGTCTTGTCCAAACCAAGCACCTCTCAAAAAAAACATGTTTATGTTCCAAAGTTCATACCTAATGTTTCCAATCAATGCAACCTTTTGGAACAACTAAAGAAAACACTAGCCCAAATATCCATGTTAGAGCTTTTGCATCTGTCACCATCCCATAAGGATATCCTTGAAAAATCTCTCTTAGAAACCCAAGTTCCCACAAATCTAGATCATGATCAATTTCAAGCTATGGTGGGACACTTGGCAACCCCACATTATCTATCCTTCATTGAACATGATGATTTAGCTATCAATCAACCTCATAACAGTCCACTCCACATAGAGGTTCTTGTACAAAGCCATAAGATCAAAAGAGTACTGATAGATGGAGGAGTTGGCCTGAACATATGCACTTTAAAATTAGTCCTTGCATTGGGATTTTATGAGAATGTTGTAGATCCAAAGAAGAAAATCAAAATTAAAGCCTATGATGAAGAAGAGAGGTCATCTAAGGGATTTGTCATTCTACGTATCAGAGTTGGCCCTATGGTCAAAGATGTAATTTGCCAAGTTCTTGAGAGGAATCTCACCTATAACATCCTTTTGGGGAGACCTTGGACTCATTCCATGCAAGCTATGCCTTCAACTTACCATCAATGTTTGAAATTTCCTCACAATGGATAGGAAATAACTATCAAGGGAGATCCTAATCCTTTTCAATGTTGTAAGACTATGAGGACAACACCCGATTCTTTGGTACCTCATAACCATGTTGGATCCTCTACAACCACATCTACTGATCCTAGCAATATAGCATCAACTTCCAAACTAAATGGGATCAAGATAGATATCAAAGAACAAAGTATGCATGAATATACTTTGGGCCAATCCTTTTGTCTCACAGAGTTACCTTTATCTCTCCTCGATCATATGGGAGATCTTTGATTACCAGACAGCAATTAGAACCCCCTTCTGCACTTTTTTATGATAAATTTATAAGTGGGGGCACTATATCACAAGAGGTAGCTGAACGTAATGCCAATCATTTGCTTAATTCATAGAAAACTAAAGCAGATGAGAAACATGAGTATGTATCCCCTGATGTATACGGTAAAGGGTTTGCTTTGTTACAAAAGATGGGGTACTGAGGTAGCAGACCTATAGGGTTGCAAAGAGAGGGTGTTATCAAACCAATTTTGCAAAATCCAAACTATCAGAGAGATACTAAAAGATTAGGATATAAAAGAAAAGAACCAAAAGAATCAAAAGGAAAAGAAAAGATAACACCTTTTCATGAGACATCTAAAGCTATTGCTTTGCAATTCAGGAAACATGGTATGCATGTGGATCCCAAGAAACAAAGAATAGCAATGGAGATCATAGATAGACTTAAGGATCATGAGGATGATTCTGATTCTAATGACTACGAATGGGATTCATTATCTGATGCTATTGAAGAGATAGGAATTGATGTGGTCCATCATTATAGTACTGATTACCATGAGGGGAAGAGCTCAAGGACTGATTCGCTAGGATTAGTTCCACATGATACTCCTCTTTTCGATAGTGAGGAAAGTGAGCTTTATCTTCCAATAGATGATTTGAATGAGAGTATCGAGATAGACCTTGCTGATATGATCATTAACCTTGAACATTTTTCCATAAACACCCTATCCACCTTTGAACCTGACCCAAATGATCCAATGCCTCTTGTACACCCCGAACTTATTGATTGGGATTCTCCTGATCATCCTAAACTTGAGATCTTCCATAATGATGACACCATAATTGATTATCTTGGAGTAAGAGATCATCTACCACCAGGCGATCATAAGTCAGGATTTTTGATAGAGATTAATGACATGGCCTACTTTGGAGAGGGTGCCAATCCTTTCAGTCAAAAAAATATAAAAATAATCAATAGATCTAATGGTGAAAACCACTTTGTGGTAGTATTAGATCCTAAAATAGTAAAAAAAATGACGCATCTGATAATGAAAACCTCTTTGAGGCACTTGATGATGGAAGGATTGACACTCTTTCCAACTACATGTATCATGAACAATCTACCATCCTTATAGAGCCAACATTTCCACTTAATATTGGAACATAAGAGTCTCCATGCATTCTCAAGATTGCAGCATCCTTGACAAAATTAGAGAAAGAAGGTTTTTCAAAGTTTTCAAAGAGCGTCAAATCAACTTTACCTGGTCTTATGCTGACATGCCAGGACTGGACCCTAATTTAATCATGCATCACTTATCTATTGCACCTGATATCAAACTAGTGAAGCAGAAGCTTAGAAAGATGCATCCACACATTGCACTAATGGTGAAAGCAGAACTGAAGAAGCTCTTAGATGTTGGCTTCATTCATGCTATTGATTATGCCGAATGGATTTCTAACATTGTACTAGTCTCAAAACTAGATCAAGATTGCATCGGAAGACCAGGAAAAGACTACTTTTACTTGTCTATGGGGAACTTACTATTGGAATATGATGCCATTTGGGCTCAAAAATGCTAGAGCAACTTATCAACGAGCCATGATTACAATTTTCCATGATATGATACATATTGTCATGGAAGATTATGTTGATGACATATTGGCAAAATCCAAAGATAGAGCTGGTCATTTAAAGGTGTTGGATAGGATATTTACTCGCGTGGAAAAGTATCAGATTAGACTTAATCCAAAGAAATGTGCATTTGGGGTCACATCAAGAAAAATGTTAGGGGACATTGTCTCAACAAAAGGCATTGAGGTTGATCTAGAAAAGGTTAAAGCGATCATAGAGATGGCTGCCCCTACCAATATTAGTCAACTAAGATCTTTATAGGGACATCTCCAATCAATCAGAAGATTTATTTCATAGCTAGCTGACAGAAGTCATCCCTTTTAGCATTTGTTGCATAAAAATATCTTATTCAAATAGGATAATAAGTGCGAAGAGGCCTTCACTAAGAATAAAGAATATTTGGCAAATCCTCTGACTCTAATGTCACCCATTCTGGGCAAGCCACTCTTGCTTTACATTTTAGTAATAGAAGTTTCCCTCGGTGCTCTCCTTGCTCAACAAGATCATGATGGAAAAGAAAAAGCTATCTACTATATTAGTCACACCTTGGTGGGATATGAGCTCAACTATTCTCCAATTGAAAGAGCCTGTGTAGTGGTTGTCTTTACTTCACAAAAGTGGCGACATTATATGTTGTCCCATTCCATCAAGTTGGTTGCAAAGATTGATCCTTTAAAATATCTGCTAAGTAAGACAACATTAATAGGTAGATTAGCTAAGTGGGTGATGTTGCTCAATGAATTTGATATTGAGTATGTGGACAAAAAGGCCATTAAAGGGAAAGTGATCACATATCAATTAGCTGACGCACCTTTGATAGATGATCAATTGATATCTATAGAGTTTCCAGATGCCCACATCTTGACATTATCTACACAAACCTGGAAGCTATATTTTGATGGATCCTATACTCAACAAGGGTCAGGAGCTGGCATTTTATTTGTCACACCATAGGGTTACATAATTCCAAAATCTTATAAGCTACTTTTTCCTTGCACAAATAATGTAGCTAAATATGAGGCCTTGATGATTGGTCTAAAGAAGGCCTTATAGTGGAAAGTTAGTGAATTGAATGTCTACAAAGATTCTCAGTTGATCATCAACCAAGTTAATAATGAATATCAAACTAAGGATGATAAGTTATTACCATATAAACGTATGGTAGATGACTTCAAGCAATACTTCTCAGTCCTCACTTTTGAGCAGATTCCAAGACATGACAACAAAGCTACAGACACCATGGCAACAATTGCTTCTTTGTTTGATGTAGAGAATACAAAGGAATGTTTTGAGTTCTTGGTGGAATCATTGACTTATCCTACATATGATGATCCTGACACTAGTATCATCTATCATCTTATTAGAAGTGAATCCCTAATTTATGGAAACATCTACTCCTATCTAAAAAACAATGTTATCCCACCTGACTTATCCCACAATAAAAAATGAACCTTTCTCTGCCAAGCCTCCTGTTATCTCTTAATATCTGAAACCCTGTATTGGCGAGGTCTTGATGGTACTCTTTTGCGATGTCTAGAACAAGATGAGGCTCAAACTACCTTACGAGACTACATGAGGGTATTTGTGGGACTCGTTCAAGTGGTTTGTCATTGGCTAAAAAGCTCATGCGAATGGGTTATTATTGGACTACTATGGAAACTGATTGTTTTCATTTTGCTAGGGCATGCAAAAAGTGTCAAATACATGGAAATCTCAGTCATGCACCAGCATAGGAGCTCCATCCTTTCATGACCACATTTTCATTCACTCGGTGGGGACTCAACCTTGTAGGTTCCATTAACCCTCCATCTTCCAATGGTCACAAATAGATTATCACTACAATTGAATACTTTACTAAATGGATTGAGGCCATTCCACTAATTACTACCATTGGTAAGCAGATATCTATCTTTATCCTTAACTATATCATTTGCAGATATGGTATACCTATGTATCTCATTACAGATCATGGGAAACAATTTCAAAATTAGGACATGGATGAACTATGCACAAAATTCCACATCACCCATAACTTTTCCACCATCTACTATCCCCAAGGTAATGACCAACTTGAGGTGTCAAATAAAACCATTGTCAAGATCTTGCAGAAGACTGTTAATGACACTGGCCATGACTGGCATATCCAACTAAATCCCACCTTATGGGCCTACCACATTTCCATTTGTACCCCAACTAGAGACACACCATATTCCCTTGTTTATGGCTCTAAAGTTGTCTTGCCCCTCAAGGTCAAGTTGCCATCTCTTTGTGTCTCTCTCAAATATTTGATCCTAGATGAAGAGTACAGAGTTGCACGATTGGCTGAATTAGAATTGCTAGATAAGCATCGTTAGCGAGCCTATGATCATCTAAAATTCTATGAGAAATAGATATCCTATCAGTATAATAGCAAAGTGAAGCCCAAAGACTTTCAGGTGGGTAACCTTGTCCTTCATGAGAATCCAAAGAATCAACAACATCAGGAAAAGAAGGGCAAGTTCGAACCCAACTAGTTAGGTCCCTTTGTAATTACAACAATATATGGTTCTGGGGCTTATCAGTTATCTACACTTGAGGGTGATCCCTTGGATGAACCTCTTAACAACATTCATCTTAAGAAGTTCTATGCTTGAGATCCCAATGCAAGGGGCATGTATATAGTATGTATATATATATATTTAAAAAAAAAAAAAAGAAGAAAAGGAAAGTGCAACAAAAGCATGTGGTGAAAACTTGGCAACATGCGCCATGTGTATCAAGTTAGCTCCTCTATCTATTAGGATTCTTCTAACATGTCCATTCATTGTATATATCCATAATAAACTGGCTTGTTAGTCATCTTTTCCACCATGTATATATCATAATAAAATGGCCAGTTCATAGTACCATCCACTATATATATCCATAATAAAATCCCATCATAGCTTGGTCTCATGTCTTGGTCTTCACCCTAGTCTTGTTGTGTCCTTCTTCATCCATAATAAGTCAGTCCATCACCTAGCTAGGGGCATGTACTTGACCTAGTTTGGGAAGTGGATCTATGATAGTCATGTCTCTTAGAGGACAAAATGGAGTATTTTCACTAGGCACACAAACATAATCAAATTTTCTTACCCAATGCTATCCTCATGATGAATCGTAATCTATGATCAATCTTTCACAACATGACCAGTTACCTATTTTGACTGTACATCATCAATCAACCTGATCAATATATCTTACTCTATCTTTTGGAAAAATAAATGTATATTCATGGCAGGCATGTTAGACTGGTTTGTTGTAGATTATGCATTCATATCTGGATTTCATTGTTATCATGTTTCCTATGCTATTCTGGGATATCTTTTCCATGAGTTTAAAACTCCCATATGTCATTTGATTAGAATAGTTGGGATGGGGCATGCTATTTTATTTGATTTCTATTTGTGTGATATTTTCTGATGAAATCAAAGGAACAAGTAATTGGGGTGTTTGTGCATAAGTTCCTTCATCAGTTTAATAGTCTTGACAACATACAAATCATGTTGTTCATCAAATGCTATTAATGGTGATACACCAACACATACCTCGACTCCAAATATTTGTTCCCTGATGGAGGGGGGAAGTATTCCTTTAATGTTATGCAAATGAAACTCAGGTCATCTTGGTTCAATTATACCTAGATGCTTGTCAAGTTTGCTATGTTAAACTCCATGCAAGAAGTTCTCAGGTCATCCTAGCTTAATTATACCATGATGCTTGCATTCTCTTGCAACATAATGAGCTCAATGATGAGAATCAAATTCCAGTTATTATGAAGTTTTAAGATGTTACATGAAGTTATGGAGATACTTATTTCATAATTCATTTTTGCATTGCACTTAACCACCTCATGACTTGCATATCAGTGCTCCTTTTATAGGGATTTGTAGGTTATCTTTCTTATTAGGTTATCTGTTCTCTTGGTCCATTCTTCTTGTGTCAGATACATTGTTATTTCAGTTGAGGATATTTGGACAACAAAAACATTAAGCTTTCATCTTGCATCTTATGACACTTAATCATTTTGTGTAATTCATTTAGGACATGTATTATCTTTATTAGGTGTGTTCATTTGTATATTCCCCATATATATTAATATGCATATTTAAAGAGATGTTTCATCATAGCTATCATTTTATCACATTATCTTTTATCATGTTGTAGGTTGTTATATTTTACCATATGTAGGTGCCTTTTTCATTTATTATATATCATTTTCTTTTCATCAATCATTTATTATCCATCATGGAAATTTCTTATTATTCATTATTTACATCATTGCATTAGTAACCACATAGCATCACATAAATAAATCATTTAGGACATGCACTTATAATCAATATCATCATCACATGCTAGATCATTAGCCATTATGCATTCAACAACATAAATATTATGCATATCAAAGTTAAACATCACATCCTGCATATGTCAGTATGCACATGTATATATAATCATTGCAAAAAATCATGATAGAAATGCATCATCATATATAGAGAATCCATCATAAAGGTCCATAAAATAATAAAATGTCCAAATATCCAATGATATATCATAAATAACAATGTGTCCAATAATGTCCATCAAGTCAATAACATAATGAAACATAATGATACAAAAAGTGTGTATACAATGATGTCATATGTCTATGTGCCACTACCTCCGAAATCAGTCTGACACTACCTACGAGATGTAATGAGACCTCGTGCTACTAAACCACTTGAACCTGAAGCTCTTGTCGAATGCTTTGAACCTGTAGGTGCTCTAGGCGGTCGTGATGATACACCTCCACTACCAGCTGGTACATATCTTTGGTGCACATTTGTCCCCACTGCATAAGAGCTCTCTCTATATTTTCCAAACCACTGACCTCTGGGTACAACCTATCTGTATGTTTCCCACCAGTAGGAAATCTCCTTCCCAACCTATATCATAGCTCGCAAACTATCTCTGTGGAGTCCCAACTCTTATGTCCGCTGTAACTCATCAAGTAGCATTTCTGACTCCCCTAGCCACTCTATCATGACATCACACTCATTTATGAGATCAACCATCTCTCTCTCCATCCTCTCTATCCATCTCTCCAATCTAGAGACACAGTCTACCTACACCTATGTCATTGCTAGTCTGACTAGCAATCAATCAATGTCTAGATCCTCCTCATATGCGAAATCTCTCTATAAATAGGGATCTTGTCCCCCAATATCCATCTCTACTTGCTCCGCCTAAGCATCCACATCTAGCATCTAAACATCCTAGCCTTCCATATCAAGCATATGCTCATCCTGTATGTCATCATGGACCTATCCACCCTATACTACTCCAACCTTGCCTAATAGCACATCTACCTCATCGTGTACCTGTCTTGCCTATATGGGTAGCTGTGCCTATACCATAGGATCTACTCGTGCTACTAGTACCTATCCTAGAGAAACTAGTATCTATGCTAGTGCCCCTACTACTAGCTATGCTGGTGATTATTTCCATACCTCTCTCATGAGAGGTGGCTTCAAACCCCTCTGTCTAACACCTCTTCCTCTCATATGAGGCCCAAATCTCTCTCCTCTGCCTCCATCTCCACCATCTCCACCATCACCTCCACCTCCTCTCCCTTAGCCTCTCCTATCCCAACCTCAGTGTCTACCTTGATGTCTCTCTACTAGATCTCTCTGGTGGCCTCACCATTGGATTAGACAAGCATGGCACTAGATAATCTCTCATATGCTACTCCAAATCTGTAGTCATCCCTGGGTCAATGACCCGCTATCTCATCATCCATGCCTGAAATGACATGTCAATAAACTATTGTCTTACTAGCTCAAATGAAACTATGGGCCCCCAATCACATCTCTCTTGATGTGTTTATGCGAACTCTATGACTCCCTGTGGCATACCCTAGATCCTGCCAAATTATCACAGAACCCGACTAACCAACTATCTCTCGATGATGTAAGGTGTTTTCCCTATCAACCATTGTGACTCGAAGCAGAACCTGAGCTATCTCTCATTGTCCCAAGGCTCACAACCTAGGTATGGTCTCCATATCACTGTATCAATGGTATCAAAGGTATAGCACCAAAAATCTAGATGTCTGAGCTTACACTGAGACAAGATAGATGAATATAAATGAATGTATGGATGCCCTACACCATAAAATCTGATAGCTGCTAGCTATGTAACAACAATGTGCTCCCAGGCCCATACATGAAGCAATGCAACCCTTGCTGATAATGAGGCACTCCTATGATAGACTACCTGATGAAGATCATGATATAGATGTGCCAATAGACATACACCCCAAGCAAATCAAGTCCCATCATCCATCATTCACTGTAATGTGTAGCCCCAACCAACTGCAAAACTTTATGAGCAATGATCAGGGCATACGAATCCCCCAATCACTCCTACCAACACCACTAGCAGAGGCTCATAAAAATCAACCATGTCCTCCCAACTAATATCCCTCTTATCAATCTCATCATCTCCAAAAATGGCTCTGCACTCCATCAACCTACCGTGCTGATCATAATGCACTAGCTCACCTATGATAGGAAGCCAGAGGATGTGATAAACATCCTCAAGTGTCACTATCATCTCTCTTGTTAGGAGATGAAAGGTACTCATCTATGAGTACCACCTCTCTACTAAAGAAGTCATCATGCTCAATTTCACTCAGATCTCAAGCATATAGATCACATGATACAATCCGGTCGCACCAATCAATAACCTATCAGTCTCTGACAATGTCGGCCTAAGGTTCTATGTAATGGGATAACTCTCTCATGACATCAAAACATCCGTAGTATCCTCCTAACCAAGTCAACACAATCAATTATTAGATTTTGGTCAACTTATCTATCTATCTATTTATTCTATCATATCAATTATAAACATGTTTATCACATGTTTAAATAGATGATTCTATCAATTATCTAATATCAAGAATGGTTAACTAGTGACCATGCTACGACATTGCCTATCTTGACTACATGGATCAAAATCAATAGCCGACAGATTAGATCAGATTATCGACATCAAGTTTGACCTAATTGACTGACTAATTTGACTAAATTCTACCATCAAAACAAATGTGCAACACAGAAACATGCATGCGTAGAATCCCCTAGTGTTTGCGCATATTTGCATGTTTGCGCAATTTTACTCAACATTTTCATAGCCTTCTTGACAAAAGCACATAAAATACATATGCACACTTTTAGTTTTCATTTGTGCAATGTAATTTGCATTCCTACACGCATGCGCAACTGTACGCTACATATGCGTAGAATTACTAGTTTGCTGCTTAAACATGACATTTTTTTATGCATTCATGTGCCACAACTGTGCATATATTTTTCAGCCTAGAAAAACAAAAATTTATAAATTTTCCTATGACTCAATCTATCCTAAACATGCTACATATCAAATTCTAACATGCTAAAATCACAAATTGACAAAAAGGATTGAGTCACCTACTGGCTCTCTAGAATCAAGTAGTCTCTGGAATCATCTGACTCTCTCGAAGCAATGACCTAATAGTGGGAACGACATCCTAGTGGCTCTGCTCTTCTCTCTCTCAACCTCTAATCTCCAAATGACATGTGTGCACAATGAGCCTATTGTGGACCCCTTTGCACTATTTATAGCCTGTGGACCCAATGTGCTTGGTGTGTGGACTCTACCTCCCGTTATTTTTCTGTTTCACCCCATTTTTCTTCACTTCCTCCTAAATTTTTCAAGAGATTGATTGTCAACTCCGACATATAAAAATAAAATAAAATCAATTAAATAATTTTTTTTTCAATCAATCTCTCGAAGGGGCATGCATAGGCCGTCTAAAATGTTGTTTGGGGCAGGGGCAAAAATGCTTGAATTTTTCTTTGAAACAATGTGACCAACACATTATTTCAAAGAGGGGAAAAATGTATACACTTAAAAATGGCTTCATTAATTAATTAAATATTTATTATTTAATTGATATTGACTTGATGAATTAATTAAATATTTATTATTTAATTAATATTTATTTCTTCTATTTATTAAATAGATTATTCAATTTATTTAGTAAACTCACTATAGTTTATTCCTCTATCCTAAGTCTTCTCATTAGTCTTATTAAAGTGATTTAATTAAATGCACAATCACCTAAATATGACTAAGTCCTCTAGTCCACCTTATAAACCTAGTCACTTGACACATCACTTTGGCTAAAATAAATAATAATTATTAATTATTTATTAATAATTATCCTCACCCACACATGTCCTATTCTTAAGGGCTATGTGGCCTCATAAGACTTGGTCTCATGACCACATGTCCTCTCTTAAACCAAGTCAAGAGACATTCCCTATTCCTAAGGGGCTTCTCAAGCCATCTCTAAGGGTCAAAGGTGACTCATGGGACACTTGTACCAAGAGACCTATTGAGGAAAATGTCTCTCCCTCTTCCTCTCTTTGGTCTTGGTGAGACACTTGACATGTGTCTTTCCCTTCCACCTTCTTCTCCTCCATGTCAATATGAGAGGAACATCATCCTTATTCTTCCTCTCACATTCCAACAACACCCGCCTTTCTCTCAACTCCTTCAACCAAGTCAATCCTAGCCCTAGAATCTTCCACCTTTCATTCTCCACCATAGGATTGTGCCACCTAGGTTTAGATCCTCCAAATCTCTATAAAATGAGCCTCATTTTCCCTTTGTGAGCCAATGCAGAATAGGCAATCAAGTATTCAATAAATCAAGCAATCAAGCATTCTAAGAGCATTTTCAAGAGCATTCAAGCATAATCAAGCCATTTTCATATCACTTACATCTCATTCACCATATTTGTATAATTAAGCTTTAGTTTTGCATATAAATTCATTCAATCTCCACACTTTGGTGTCATCTTGGGCAAGGAGCTTCAAATTGGAAATTTGAGAGCTCATCACATTCAAGAAATTAGAGGTAGGAGGACAATGGAGACAAGCTACATGGTAGGTGAAGGTAAAACCTTGTTTTAGCTTCATTTTTAGTTTATTCTTAATTGTTGTTTGCTGATTAGTTTAATTGATTAATCTTATAATATTTAATTTATCATTTAGAATATTTAGACATCTAATTTGCATATAATCTACAGAAAACTTTGTAATTCAAATAACCCTAAACTCCAAATAAAATGCCTTACAAATTAACCTCTCATGTATACATTAATTCATCAAATTCAATGCAAATATATTGAAATCTTTGAGACCTCACTCAAGATTTACCCCTCCCTTGAAAGGAACTTAAGATTCAACCCCACTATCTACCTTGTAGAATGATATATTTAAAACTGCCTTACAAATTAAATGCACAAAGAAATCAAATTCATACATGAAGACAATAGAACACATATAGGGAATTTCAGTATATTTTCACTAACCAATCTTTTGTATCAATAAATTTAGAAATTGAGATTCCTTAGAGTCAAAATACTAATGCAAAAACTCCAATTACACTAAAAAATTCACCACCCCCTCAAAATTCCTAGAACTTGCTATATATAGAAAAAGCCATCTTGGAATCCTTAAGAAAAGGATGCAACAAGCTTGGGATGGCTTTGACAGTATCAAAGATTACCTAGATGAGACAAAGGACACAAAGCATTCAGAGATTGCATTAAGTTACAATTTTCAAAAGTGTATGTTAAATTGAGCGCCAAGTCTTCTGCAACAGTTTCTAAAAATAGTTCTAATTCTGTCAGGTGCTGCCAAAATGTCTCAATCAACCCCTTCTTATTAAACAAACAATACCCTTGGCAACCTTTCTCAAAGTATCAGTCCTTTGTATTTAACTGGTATGACATTTCAGAAAAACAACTCTGATCCAAGTGGCTACCTGATATCTTGTTCATCAATTCTTCTACCTGCAACCATTCTTGGAAAATAAACTTGATTCAATCTTGTCACTTCTAGTTCACCAACTCAAACCTTGGCAAAAACCCTGGCAGAAGATTTAAAATTTGAAAAGCAACAGTTAATCAACCAGGTTTAAAACATGATGGTTGATCTTAGTCCCTTCCTGGCACATCGAGTGGCTCTGATTAAATGACAATAGTCAACTTAGCCTTTTAAAAAAAATACTCAGTCACATCAACTTATCCTAGAAACCAATTAGAATCAAGCACCTCATCGACACCTAGCATCTGGACCCACTTTGACATCGACCTTTATCTCTTAGAAGATCAGATGACTATCAAAAATCTATAATCATCATCTAACTTGCATCTTTCCTTTGTGAAGTGGCGATGACCGTTAGATCAAATCGGACATGCAATCACTTTACCTTAACCATGGCTAGCTTGCCTTAAATCTTAGTCATCTAGAGATTCAACGACTGAAAGCATTCTCCAATTTGCAATACATTTCACTTAACCATGTTCTGATCAAGAGATCACATGAATGAAGCATTCATGTGATCATTGAGTCTTTCTTTAAATCTAGGTTTTATTTAGCGAACAAGCGACCACCACCTGATCAATCTTCATCAACGGCCTAGATTAGTCCTCAAAACCTTTATCCTTAACCAAAATTTTATCCAACGATCCAACGACTAAAATTATCTTGTGATCACTTAATGTTATCCTTAACTAGGGTTTTATCTAGAGAATAAGCGACCAAGGTATTCACATGATTGATTAATGTTTGTCTTGACCCTGGTTAAATGACGAGAACAAGTGAAAGCCTTTATTTGCTAGATCGCTAGATCATTTTATTAACTTTGATTCCATCTCAAGAACATGCACCAACCATTGATCAAGATCAACATTGATGGTCCTTGCCTAATCTTTGAATGCTAAGTGCCTTGGCCATTTCATCTGAAGAATCAACAAGTGAAGGAAAAGTTAACCATTTGCCAGGTCGCTTGATTTTAAGAACTTAGCCACCAAGATCATGAGATCATGTGAACACTTCGTCACATGATCACTGAATAGTAACTTAACCTGCCCAGACAAGGAAAAGAACATGTACAAAATTGGGCTTAAGTGGCCCAAAAAAGTAACAAAGAAATATATTTTTGGCTAGGGTTTTGGACTTAGACAAATTTTGGAAACCCAAGGACATGGACTTAGACCTATTTCTTGGACCTTCAAACTATATTATCTTTGTGGTTTTTTCATATTAGGCCATCCAATCTGGAATGGAACTTGTATACATCTTGGACTATCCATGGCTAAGCTCATAGGCTATAAAACCTTATACTTCTTCTTCATAGATCAAAACAATTTTGTAGCAGGACATGACAACATCTAGGGTTTTGCAAGGAATAGGCCATTTTCATAGGATTTTGCATTTTTCAGGAAAATGGACTAATAGTACCCAAGTAAAAAAGAGAGTCTCTATAAAGTAGAGAAATAGAGAAAACCACATGAGAAAAAATCTACTCCAAAAAGAGACAAAGACTAGTCTGAAGGACTAAAGAAGCCTCCAAAACTAGGAATGTTCTAGAAAATAGGAACAAGGATGAACATGTACAACATCACTAAAGAAAGAAGCTGCGAACTCTGTCAAGAAGTAAATTATGATCTGAAGATCCTCCACTAAAATATGACCAGGTAGAGAAGACTGTAATCTGCATGAGTGCCCTCAAATGACACTACTCGAATTAGGAGGCAAACAAAGGCAAACAATTGAAGTTAAAGATAGAGAATATTGTAATCTACACGAGTGCCCTAAAATGATATTACTTGAATCAGGAGGCAAACAAAGGAAAACACCTAAACTCAAAAATACAGATGGCATAAAAACACCAAAAGTATGAAGTGTTGATCAATCAAAGCTAAAAGAGTGCATCCAAAAATAGGAATGAAAGAGTGTCCATATGGTAAATGATCCATCTAACCAAAATGCATAGGTACCTAGCCACTGCATCTACCTAGTATATAGAATCAAATACCAAATACATAGCTCACACTATCAAACTAAGGAAGCAATAGAAGTAATAGTAGAAACCCCCCCATAATGTTGACAAGGGAGTAATAACAAGTACACTGAAGAGATCATGCAATATGAACTATAGAGAGAGTAAAAACACATATAGAAATACCTAAGGCTAATGTCATTGGAGGAATGTTCACATGACAAAAGTAGATAGAAAATAAAGGAAAAAATCAAACCCCCCCTGGCACTTTATAATGGAGTGCAAGTACATAGAGCATGAACATGTGCAAAATTTCTCATACATGCAATAGAATGGCACTTTATCTCAATGTGTGTGCATTAGTGAAGTATACACTACTCAAAGGAGAGCGTAGACTTCTAAAACAAAAGAACAACCTAAGATGAGACATCTCTCAAAGGGAAGACATCCCAAGACCTGAAACATCCAAGATATCCACTAGATTGCAAAAATGTAAACATTTGAATAAAATGTACCTAGAGAAGAATGTGCAAAAAAGACTCACAACACTAGAAAACTTGAAAAACAAGCTTTCCAACAATATATCATTTTCCCAAAATGAAGTTTGGATGCACAAGATAGAGCTCTTGGAGTGCAAAACTGAACATCTAGCTTTGATAATAAAAATCACCATAAAAAAGAAAACTCAAAAATTCAAACATCCATATCTAGATGTAGCTTGGAACCATCTTTCCAACGATATCTCATTTGCCTGATTTCGACACTGTATGCTTAAGTTATGAGAAAAATACTGCCAAGTGCTCCAAAGGGCCCAAAATGGTGTCAAAAAATTGCTAATGCATGCTGACGTCAATGGCTGAGGGGCTTAAATTTGACAACCAAATGGCCCTCACAACTAGAATCTTCTTGGGGGCTAAAAAACAAGGCCCCTGGTCACCATATGACCAGTGGCTTAAGCAACTACCACCATGGGATTAAATTTGACAGCTAAATGGTTGTTGTCAGCCACATACTTTTTTTTAGAAAATCACAGTTGCTGCCTCAGGAAGCATGCCAGGTCATCTGGTACAAAAAATGCCCCAAAATACAAAGTCATCCAAATTGGATGTGCCTTATATGGAAATAGAGGTTTTTGGGTGCCATGGGCGCAACCGCGTGGTTTGTTTTGGCCATAAATGCTCCAAAATATAGTCACCATCTTGGGATCCATGTTAGGGCCAGTTGCAAAAAATATTTGCTACAAATTTCAACTTTTTCCTAATTGGACAAATTTTATATGGATCTTGGGGTTTTTGAGATCTCTAAACATAATGGTGAGGTCTGTTTGAGCACAAGGTGACCACAAAAAGAGGCCCCCCAGATCTGACAAAAAACCCTATGAAAAACTTAGATTTGACAAACACGGTCATGTTAGGAATGAATACTAAATGTTTGGCAGTCATTCTATAGCTGTTGTTGTTGCATTCATGACTATGATTGTCATTGATGTCAACACAGTGACCTTCCGAAGACTTGAAAAGAAGTAGACATTGTTTTGATTAGCACATGTGGGATACTGTAGTTGGAGCTATGTGATGTTGAGGCTATACTCTTTGATATGTTGTATGTCTATGTTTAAGAGTGTAGATAGTAATTCATTTATTCATGGAAGTTATGAGCATTTTGGTAGAAGCAGTATTCAGGGAGTGTTCCTGAATAGCGGTTTGTGGAAATCAGATGATATCTTCTAATCGGGATGGAATCTAGTTTTTTGTAGTTAAAGGGAAGTTTGAAACACATTGATAGTGATGTGGATGACAACGCAAACTTTGAGGTTGCACGAGTGAAGATTTATTGTATTTGGAAGCTGATAGTTTAGTGTGATTTTGATATAGCACGTGGAAACTTTTATTTTGTAATTGTATGCTGACTCATTTGTAATTATTTGAGTGTGGTATAAAGGAAGGAGTGTATTTCCTTATTGTAATATGGTTGTAGTGGTTGTGTGTGATGTTGTATGTATGAAGTGAAGAAAAGAGTTAAGTATGAAAGCAAATTTGTGAAGGAAGACATGCGAAGTACATAGATCTAAAATTGAGATCTGGTGTAATGAGTGCAATTTTGGCATAGTCAGAGAAGAGGCAACATATTATTCTATTGAGTAATACAAGGATTATTTGGATAGTGTGTTCAGTGATCCTACCCTAAAGCTGTTTGGACAGTGGGTCCTTCTGTCTTCCATAACTCTTAACAGGGTTAGAATCTTTTAATAGGGATTCAAAATCTCCTAATAGGGATTCATATGTACTGAATGTATTTCATAAGACTCATAACAAAGTCCATCCTTTCACAAGGAATATTCATATTAGTGCATCTTTTGTGGGCATCATTCCCACCGGGGTTTACTCTTTGATCAAGAGGTTCCCTAGTCAACATATCTTGTGTCATCATGTTATTGTGTATGAATATCTTTCTATGGTTGGTAGTTATATTGCTTATATGGTTTAATGCTATTGAAGATGATAAAAGTTATAATTATCTGATAATTGATTCACCCCCCCCCCCTCTTAGTTATCTTGGTGGACTTTAGTTTCTAACAATTGGTATCAGAGCGGGTATCAGAGCGGCAGGTCCTTGACAAAGAAGTTTAACAACTTAAGGAGATCCATGGTGAATTTTAGGAAAGAAAGTCCTAAGTTTGATGGAGTAAATTTTGACAGCTAGAAAGAAAAGATGAAGACAAACCTACTATGTTTAGGACTAGGTTATTGGTTGATTACAAAGAATGATAAGACTATCATTGAAGAGGAAAATCTTGAAACATGTACTGTTGATGAGAGAGATCTATTCATGTGTAACATACTTGCAAGAGAAGAACTTTTGATAGCCCTTCTAGAGAATGAGTATAGTCGGGTAAAATATTTGAAAAAATCTCATAAAATTTGGAATGCTTTACACTCTACTTTTGAAGGTGATGAACATGTAAAAAGAGTTAGATTACATAATTGGATATGTGCATTTGAAGATATAAGAATGTTGGAAGATGAATCTATTAGAAGCTATATTGGTAGAATGTCAGAGATTATTATAGGTATAAAATCTTGTGGAGGAACAAAGATAGAGAATGAAGTGATATGGAAAATTTTGAGGACATTGAACCCTGTATTTAAGCAGACAACACAGATGATTGAACAAGTTATACCTTGTACTATAAACTTTACAAGAGAGACTCTTCTTGGAAGATTGGAACCACCAGAAATGAACCTAAGATTATCAGGAGACTTACCTAGAATGGAGACATCATTCAGTGCTCTTAGTGTTTTCCCTACTTTGTCAAGAAGCATTAGTGCGAGTAGAGATTATGCTGGCAGTAGCAGATCTAGAAATGAAGAAGACAAGAAGATTGAAGAAGGTATTGCCTTGCTTGTGAAAAGAGAACCAAACGATAAGAAAATATTTAAATGTTGGACTTGTCAAGAATATGGTCATTTTGCATCTAAATGTCCTAAGAGAGTTAAAAAGTATAGAAACAATTTCAAACCTAGAAGATCTAAGGAATGTTATTATGCAAATGATGAAGATCTTGAAGCTAGTATAGAAAGAACTTTAAGTGAAAGTGATACTGAAAATAATGATGACATAGGATTTGTAGCAATTAAAGAAGAAAATCCCAAAATTGATGTTAAGGAAGAAAAAGTTTTAGTTTCTCAAGTTGAAAAGAAAGCTGATTGGATTATAGATAGTGGTTGTTCACATCATATGACTGGAGACATGAAAAAATTCATAAAGCTTAATGAATATGATTGAGGAGTTGTGAGAGTTGGAAACAATGCACCTTGTTTGATTAAAGGCATAGGATCTATTACTCTTGATGGAAAGAAAAATACTGATGATGTTTATTTTGTGGATGGATTGAAACATAATCTTTTGAGTGTTGGACAGTTAGTTGATAAGGGATATCAAGTTTGGTTTACTAAGAAAAATTTTGTGATAAAGGATAAAGATGCAAATCTGATTGGAATTGGATCTAGAACCAGAGGTAATGTATTTCAATTGAATCCTACTAAGATGACATACTTGATTACTAAGATTGATGATAGTTGGTTATGGCATAGAAGGTTTTGTCATATAAACTATGACAACATTGTGAAAGTGAGTACTACACTTGCAGTAAGAGATTTTCCTAAGATTATGAAGCCTACTAACATGATTTGCAAAGAATGTGTAATGGCTAAATAGAAGAGAAGTTCTTTTCCCAGTATGAAGTTTACATCTACAGAAAAGCTAGAGATTGTTCATACAGATTTGAATAGTCCTACCAGGACTAGAGGATTGTATGGAGAAAGGTATTTTATGATTCTTGTTGATGATTTTACAAGAATGATGTGGATTGCATTTCTTAAAGAAAAATCTGAAGCATTTGATAAGTTTAAGATTGTTAAGAATAAAGTTGAGAATGAATCTAGAATGAAGATTAAATATTTGAGATCTGATAGAGGTGGAGAATTTAATTCTAGAGAGTTTAACACCTTTTATGAAGAAAATGGCATTAAGAGACACTATTCAGCCCCTAGAACACCTGAACAAAATGACATTGTAGAAATAAGAAACAGATTAGTAACTGAAGTAGTAAGAGCTATGTTATTTGAGAATGATTTGATGAAGATATTCTGGAGAGAAGCAGTGAACATAGTAGTGTACACAATGAACATAGTACAAATTAGAGTAGACACAAACAAGGCACCTTATGAATTATGGTTTGGACATGCACCCTCAGTTAAGTATTTTAAAATTTTTGGAAGCAAATGTTATATAAAGAGAGATGATGATATTGGAAAGTTTGATCCTAGAAGTGATGAAGGTATATTTCTTGGATATTTTTTGAAAAGCAAAGCCTATAGATGTTACAATAAAAGAACAAAGACTATTGTTGAAAGCACAAATGTTAAAGTTGATGAAAAGTTCAAAATTCAGGAAAGAATGCTTGATTATGGATCAGATGAAGAAGCTCATCCTAAACCTAACACTGGATCTACCAAATTATTTTATGAAACTGACAGTGATTTGTTGAATGAAAGCCACAGTGAAGTCATTGAAGAACCTACATCTAAAGTGAGATCTAAGACAATGACACCTAGCAAGAGTTTGTTAAAGAATCATCCCATTGGACAAATTATTGGTAGCATCAAAAGAGGAGTTCTAACTTGAAATAAGGTACAAGAATAGTTATGTTTGATTTCTCAAATTGAACCTAAGACTACTAATCAAGCTTGTGAAGATGAAAGTTGGACTAATGCTATGAAAGAAGAACTAGATCAGATTGAAAAGAATAAGACATGGGAATTGGTCCCTAGACCTAAAGACAAGAATGTTATTGGAACTAAATGGGCATTCAGAAACAAGATGAATGAACAAGGAGAAGTAGTAAGAAAAAAAGAAAGATTGGTATGTAAGGGTTACTCACAGCAAGAAGGAATTGACTATGAAGAAACCTTTGCACCTATTGCAAGAATTGAAGCAATAAGAATGTTTTTGTCTTATGCAGCTTACAAGAAATTCAAAGTATATCAGATGGACATGAAGTCAACATTTCTAAATGGATAATTGGAAGAAGAAGTCTACATTGATCAACCTGAAGGTTTTCCTTTGACTCAAGAAGGAGACATGGTATGTAAACTAAAGAAAGCTTTATATGGACTTAAAAAAACACCTAGAACTTGGTATGCAAGATTGGATAAGTATTTGTTAAAATTGGGATTTACAAAAGGAACAATTGATAGTAATCTATACACAAAAGAAATTGAAAATGGTTTGTTGGTTATAGTTATTTTTGTTGATGACATTATCTTTGGAGGAGAAGATGAAGCTAGTGACAAATTTGCTGATGAAATGAAGATTGAATTTGAAATGAGTGTGATTGGTGAAATGAAATACATTTTGGGATTACAAACAACACAAAACAATGATGGTATCTTTGTAAGTTAGATAAAGTACCTAAATGACTTGTTGAAAATATTTGGAATGGAGAATTGTAAACTAGTTGGAACACCTATGGTCACTGGACATAAGTTATCTAGCACAGATGAGACTCCTATAGTGGAACATAAGACATATAGCTCTATGATTGGAGGATTACAATATTTGACTCATACAAGACCTGATATAGCACATTCAATTGGAATTGTAGCAAGATTTCAAGCTAAACCTAGAGAATCACATTATGCAATAGTAAAGAGGATATTGAGATATGTAAGAGGCACAATGGACTATGGATTATGGTATGAAAAATCTGATGATTTTACCCTATGTGCATATACAGATGCTGATTGGGGAGGCAACGTCAATGATAAGAAAAGCACTAGTGATGGAGCATTTTTTCTTGGAGGCAGATTGGTTTCTTGGTTAAGCAAGAAGTAGAATTGTATCTCACAAAGCACAATAGAAGTAGAATATGTAGCAGCAGCAAACAATTGTAACCAAATAATTTGGATGAAGTAAATGCTAAAGGATATTGGAATAAGGTTTATTGAACCTATTGTCATACATTGTGACAACACCAGCATAGTCAGTATGTCTAAGAATCATGTATTACATTCTAAGACAAAGCATATAGAGATTAAGTATCATGTTGTAAGAGAGAAAGTTGTTGAGAAATAAGTTAGACTTGAGTACATAAGTACAAAGGAGCAGATAGCTAATATATTCACAAAGCCTTTGCCTAAGGATACATTTGAGTATCTGAGAGGTATGCTTGGGGTTATGCCCTAGCCTACTTTTGAGAAATGATTCTGTTGGTTGCATCCATCTAGTGGTATATGAGCCTTATCTCTCTTCTAGACTGGATGTTGGTACTTCCTCTATGGGGGAGTATGTGTATCTGAACTGAGTCATGAGGACTCTAGTGAATGTACTTTCTGAATAGTGTCTTTTGACATTGAAGTTGTTGTTGACATAGTGATGAAATTTATGTCATTGATGTCAATGGGGGAGAAGTATACATGAAAAACCATTTGAAATATCTGTTGGAGAGAACTGAATAGGAAAACAAAGCAAGATTTGATTGATGAAGAGGACTTGAAAATATTTTTCTAGAGCAACAGTGTTGTAGTATTGGATTTTTTGGAACATTGGATGCTTTTTCATCTATGTTTCCATCAATGCCAATGGGGGAGATTGTTAGGAATGAATGTTGAATGTTTGGCAGTCATTCTGTAGCAGTTTTTGTTGCATTCATGACTATGATTGTCATTGATGTCAACACAGTGACCTTCTGGAGACTTGTAGAGAAGCAGACAGTGTTTTGATTAGCACACATGGGATATTGTAGTTGGAGCTATGTGATGTTGAGGTTATACTCTTTGATATGTTGTATGTCTATGTTTAAGAGCACAGATAGTAATTCATTTATTCATGGAAGTTATGAGCATTTTGGTAGAAGTAGTATTCAGGCAGTGTTCCTGAATAGCTCAGTTTGTGGAAATCAGATGATATCTCCTAATCAGGATGGAATCTGGTTTTGCATAGTTAAAGGGAAGTTTGAGACACATTGATAGTGGCATGGATGATAGCACAAACTTTGAGGTTGCACGAGTGAAGATTTATTGTATTTGGAAGCTAACAATTTTGTGTGATTTTGATATAGCGTGTGGAAACTTTTATTTTGTAATTGTATGCAAACTCATTTGTAATTAATTGAGTGTGGTATAAAGGAAGGAGTTTATTTCCTTATTTTAATATGGTTGTAGCAATTTTTTGTGATGTTGTATGCATGAAGTGAAGAAAAGAGCTAAGTATGAAAGCGAATTTGTGAAGGAAGACATGTGAAGTACAGAGATTTGAAATTGAGATCTGGTGTAATAGTGAGTGTGGTTTTGGCATAGTTAGAGAAGAGGTAACATATTATTCTATTGAGTAATACAAGGATTATTTGGACAGTGTGTTCAGTGATCCTACCCTGAAGCTATTTGGACAGTGGGTCCTTCTGTCTTCCATAACTCTTAACAAGGTTAGAATCTTTTAACAAGGATTCAAAATCTCCTAATAGGGATTTAGATGTACTAAATGTATTTCATAAGACTCCTAACAGAGTCCATCCTTTCAAAAGGATTATTCATATTAGTGCATCTTTTGTGGGCATCATTCCCACCGGGGTTTACTCTTTGATCAAGAGGTTCCCTAGTCAACATATCTTGTGTCATTGTGTTATTGTGTATGAATATCTTTCTATGGTTGGTAGTTATATTTCTTATATGGTTTAATGATGTTGAAGATGATAAAAGTTATAATTATCTAATAAATGATTCACCCCCCCCTCTTAGTTATCTTGGTGGACTTTACTTTCTAACAGGTCAAATCTCTCAGGAAGAGGATAGGGGAAAACAAATCTGAAGCTCTGATACCATATTGGAGTTGATGAGATAATAACCCACAACTCCTAAGAATACCTGCATGTAAACATTTGTCATAGAAAGAGAGAGAAGAAGAAAGAATCTATGGAGGCCTAAATTCATTGATCCACGAGAGAGGAGAAATCATTCTTGATGTGCAAAAACAAAAGTTGCAATTCAATAATGAATATTTCTCAATTAAGATTACAAAAGAGATCAATCCTTATGAAAGGAGATCTTAAACCCTTAAAAGGGAAAACCCTAGGTTGCACAATAATAATTAATAAACCAATTAATTATTATATGCCTAAATTTTAGCTTAAGTAGAAAGAGATAATAAGTGATTTAGTAATTAAATCAAACATGATTTAATTAATAAGCAAACACTTTATTACTCTAACACTAAATTCATATTTAACACAATCTTATTAGAAATATTTTAAAATTAAATTCACTAAATACTAAATTCATATTGAAAAATATAAACTATTCTCAAAATTAATATTAAAATATTTAAAAAAATAGATACTTTCATATCTATCATTTTCATATATTCTTAACAAATTTTATATTATTTTTATAATAAATATTCTAAAATAACATATATGTATATTATTATACATATAATAATCTTTTATGATCCAATAATATTTCGAGCTGTCCTATATAGTTCAAATGTGGATAGAAGACTACTTACACCATCAAATTCCAAGCCTCCTTCTAAAGATAGTATTAATTTTTTTAATTTTCCTTAATCACAACTTAAATTAAAATTTTAACACAGATGGATGGCTCTTATTTTCAATTTTGATTGTGAACATGTTGATATTATGTTACATTTTCTTTCGTATTATAGATTAGATGTTGAATATTTCCCTATTTTATAATTACATGTCTTAATGTGCTCTTGGAGATCTATTGGCTGCTCTTTGTTCAATTGTGGTGGTTCTTTGTCTCTGGTTGTTCCATCTAGGACTAGCTCTTGCTCCTCATGGATGTCTATGTAGTGTTTGTAATTGGAATTGGCAATGTGTCATTCTATTGTAGTCATGTTTAGTGTTTTTATTTCTTTTTTGAATTCTTTCCTCATGGTATGCTCCCTTGAATCATGATTGATATATAATTTTTTATTATTAATAAATAAATATTTTAGTGGCTCTTGTCAATTTTATTTAAAATAAATAAAAACTAAAATTTACAAAAAAAATCATGTAGATTTATACTCAAGAGAATTTATTAGTTTTTAACGTGCACTAACTTCCTTCATCTTTTAATAAGAAATAAGATATACATATTATGGTTTTTAAAAATACAATAATTACTATTATTTTTTTTTTAAATTGAAATTTACTTATCTTATTTTAACAAATTATAAAAAAGTAATTGAAATATATGTGTCCTATTTAAAAAATATAAAATAAAAAAATAAATCAATTCAAATAGAAATAGTATTTAAATAACATTTGTTCGCATTATTGAAAAAGAGAAAAATTTATGATATTGAGATAAATGATGTATACAATGAATTCTAACAACCAAACATAGAAGAGCAATGGTTGTACGTAGCTAGAGTCCCTACCTTAGGTAGGGAAATAGGAGAAAGTGTTTGTTTGGTTGGACATTGCACAATGTACAAATTTGAAGTTATAATAGCAGTGAAGAGGATAGTGGTGTTGTCACAATTAATTACAAAGAGAATAAATGATGTTGCTATGGTGTTTGGATTAGCATAAAGTTAAAAAAGGAGAGAACTATAGATTTTAGAGTATGATTAGCATAGAGGCAGCTGTGAGGTAGAAATCAATCAGTAACTATGACATGAAAGAGCATCAATTAAAATATGTAGAATAACTACAAGAAAAGGAACAACGAGTGCAAATAAGAGGGTAGATCCATGTTTTGAAAGAGGCATTGAGAGCACAACGAATCTTGTCAAATGAGGAAAGAGCACATAGCCTTAGAAGTTGCAAGGTCAAGGATAGTGGGGTCTTAGAAGCTAGGACTTCCACATAATTATCCAAAGAGACATTATGAGGATCAGTGATATTGTGTCTAAGATTAAAACAAGACATCATGAATACAAAAAAATAGCGACTTGTAGATATAGGGGCATATTGACAAGGAGACAATTTTCAACTACAGTAGCAATAAAAAGTCATTGGATTAGAAATGTACGAGATGTCTCAATGGAGAGAGGTATAATTGAAAGAATAATAATGACCTTGAATATCAAAATACAATATCATTATTATAAATGTAAAAGTGGAAACAAAGTTACAACCTTCTATCACACACACATATTAATAGTTTGAGCATTCAATATTGAATTTAATGTGAAATATTATTTACCTAGCTCAATGTGAGTACAATCAAAGGGAATGTCTTGAAGTTCAAAATTATATATTTTTATACATGATAAAAGTGCAGGGCATATGCTCAAGTCTTCCATTTGTAAAGTCTTATGCATACAACATTTAGGCATAATGTTGGACATGTAACTGTTGGATAATTCTTTCATTGGTAAGGAATTCATATTTGTGATGACAAGAATAATGAAATTGAAAGTACCTCCAGATTTTAACATCTTCTCAAGCATCAAGTGGAAAGTTACACATGTAATCCATTTCAACTTTTAAAGAATTCCTAGCTATAAACAACACAAAACCTTACTAAACTGAGTTAACTATTGTATGAAATAGAAACTAGAACTGCACAAAAAGGAAATTAGAAACTTTTCTTTAAACTATTGTTGCACATGTAAGAATAAATTTATTTGAAAAGGGTAGAAAAGTAAAATTAGAGTTTTGGATAGCATGGACAATTAGAATGTGTAAAATAGAAAGAAAAAATGAACAACAATTACAATTAGAGGTGCTCATGAATAACTTGGTTATTTGTATAGGAAATTTTTTCAATAACATATCTCTCGATTAGATGCCCATGAATTTCATGTGAATATACTATTTACAGTGTGCAACATGTTAGCCCATTTCCTATCATAGCAAAAATCCATTGAAAATGGTCTTACCCTGCAACAGTCCTTTGAAAATTGTCAAGGGTATGAGGAAATAAGGTTTATCCATGTTTCTAGGTTTCAAAATAAAACTTGTCTAAGTCTCTAAACCCTACCCAGGTCTATTTCTTCATTACCTTTTTGGTACCACTTAAGTTCCTTTTAGCACATGCTTTAAGTTGTCAGGCGGGGCCATGAAATTTTTTAAGTTGTTCTTACCAAGTGGGCCCAGTTTTAAATTTTTCTCCAAGTTCCTAAGTCCTCAATAAATGTTTTTCCCAAGTCCCATAAGCTGTTATCACAAGCTCATAGTTTCATTTGTTAACTGCTATGACCCCGCGAGTGCCTAGTCCAAACCCTTTGTCGCTTGGTCGCAAACTATTTTAGAACCTTGTCACTAACCGTTGCGATCCAATGATGGTTATTTTTTTCCTTTAGTCACCAGATCACAGACATGTTTTGTGGTAAATGAAATCCTTTGTGACATGGTGAGTGACCATTTAATGCTTGTCACCAAATCGTGGATGTTTGGTGCGGTTGAAGAAAGTGTTGTTGATCTAGCGTTAATCATGTTAAGAGTTAGTCACCAGCTTGCCAAATGAAGTAGCAGTTAAATGAAGGTGTCCACGAACTGGTGATGAGGAAAAAGGATAAATAAACAATATTGCTCGCTAAGTCGTGGGTAAGAAGGCAGTTAATAGAAAATGTCGGTGACATGGCAAGAATGGTAGAAAATGCTAGTCGCAAACTTGCTACAGTTAAGAAAGGCAAGTAAAGTTCTAATAGATCTTTCTTAATTAGACAAAGGGTGTAATTCCTCAAAGGAAAGGGGCTTGATGATTAGTGATCGTGAGATCATACCTTTTGGCTGATGTCCAACCTGATGAAGATTTTAAAAGGTGGGTCTCCAGTGCCAGGTAATGGTGATCTGCTCTTTTCTGATTGGTCGCCGAAGGAAATGATGTGGAAAATGATTAAAATTAAGATTAACCATTCTTAGTTGATTTTTAAGAGCCACGGGATGTGCTAAGAAAGGGTGAAGATCAATTAACATGTTCTAAAATTGATGGATTAACCGTTGAAACTAGAATATTTGAATTATTTAATGGTTTTTTTACAGGATTTGAAGTTGGTGAATAAAAATGACAAACCAAATCAGATTTGATTTGTTCAAAGGATGTTACAGGTGAGAATTGATGAACAAGGTGTTAGGGTGGCCGCCATGATTTGATTTGTGTTGTCTAGGCCCCATTTCAGTTTGATGTAGAGGACTGATATTTTAAGGATGGCAGCTAGGGTATGATGGTTGTCAGTGTTTTTCATGCCCTAGTACGCGTAATTTTGCTGAGATGGTTTTAGCATTAAATGATGTATACAACAAGAGGATTTTTCATCTGATAACCGTAGTTGGTCTATGGTGGTAAAGCCAATATTTTAAATCAGATTTGATCTGATCCTTCCCAAGTTTTTAGGATTTCTTACCTGCATTTACTTCTTGTTGTTGCAAGTTGTTGAGGTTGTTGGAAACCCTAATTTTTCCCTAAATGATTTGAAGCTTGTTACAATCCTTATTCTATAAGGGATTTCCAAGATCATTTGGAAAGGGATGGAAAATTGAGAGAGCAAGTTGTTACATATTATTATCAGTCAGGATTGTAGTAGAGTATAACTAGGCATTAGTTGTTATAGAAATAGAAATCTTTAAACTCTTTAGTTATATTGGAGTTGTAGATATTTGAAACAAGGTGTATACATAACACAATTCTTCATACTTAATATAAGTATCCAAAATATTATCTAACCACTGTGTTGATTTTCTAGGTTTTAAATTTGCTAATTCATTGCATAGAGTATCTATGTATATGCTATTATTCCTTAGCTTTGATCTAGGATCAAATTAATAGAATTTGGATAGGGCATAGACCCTTAGGGTTTACACAAGGATATTCATAAGTAGTGAGGGTTTGGGTGGTTTTATTTATGGGTTTGAATCTTTGACATAAGTTGGTTCTTGTATTCTACTTTTGCATTAGGATATTGCCCAGAGGATATGTCACTAATCAGAAGCAAGTATTTTCTATACTGATGTATGTCTGGTGAAGTAGGGTTACATTCTTTTATTTTAAACAAATACCATATTGAAATCTTATAATATTATGGTTGTTGTTGTATATCTTACATGATAATGGAGGATCAATGAATGATTGGTTATCATTTAGTATTCTCTTATCATCATCTGTTATATCAATTCAGTGAAGGTTGTGAAATATAGAATATTGAGCTGGATTAGGTGTACCCACCTTGGTTTTATAGAGACAGAAGTGCAGAGGGCAGTCTTGTCCCTATAGTTGGTCCAGTTACCTATAGATCTCCCCACATTTGGAACTAACCCCTCCTTAAAATATGTCTTAGGTATATTGGTGTCTCTCTGAGTGTAAAATCCTTTTCAAGAACCAACAAAATGGTGACTCTAGTGGGGAATACAGATGCAATTGTCATGTTGAATCTAGTTTAATATCTCTAGTGTTGTAAATTTGGTTGAATAACACAAGTTCCAAGTTGAGATGGACTCTTGGCCTTCTTATTTATCTTATCTAGTAGTTTACCATTGAAAGCATAGTCATTTTTTTATTTTGAATATCCTCTGGCCCTTTGTTTGAGTGTGTAAATCCCCAAGGGTGGTTTGATAATTTGTTGTGCTCACTGTGAAAGTCTTGTCCAAACTTGCCCATTTTTTTTAAAGCTTATATGTAATCTCACTTGTTGTGAGTGGTGACTCTGAGTCTCTTTATGTACTAGTTTGTCAACATTTTAAAGTAATATTTTTAGAATTTACAATTATGGTGAAGCAGATTTGAAGCCCTTGTGATGTCCTCCTTGGAAAAGGCAAATAGATCTTAAGGACTCTAATTAGTGAAAGGTTCAATTGAAAAGAGTTTTCAACTATGATAAATTCTTTCCTCCAAGAGGAGGTGGTATCTCTAAAGTGAAAAGATCTAAAGTTTGGTGCATAGAAAGTTGCAGATCTGCACGTTTCTGTGACAAAAGTTTGAAGATATTGCTACAATTTTAGGTATTTGGTTTTCATGTGCATAGTCTATTTCCATGAAAATCAGCTTGTGATAAATTTTTTCCCTATTCAGTGGTTGTTAGCACTAGTGGAGAGGGAAGAAAGTGATATAATTGTTTTATACCAATATTTTGAGTAGATGCAGCTATTGCAATTTGATGGTGTATGAAAAATCTATTGAAAGGTTATGTTAGGCTTTATTATGCATAAATTTGCACGATGATGTGTGCTTGAGTTTTTTAGTTACAAGGTTGTGGTTATTTGTAGAAGCAAGTAGAAATGTATTCTAAATTTTCCCAGATGTGTGTGTCTTCAAATGTAACTATGTCCACATCTCAACTGGGAGGTCAAATAAATTTTACGTGTTATCCAACTCTAAATTTTGACAGCATTCCCGGTTACCCAAATGATATACCCTCGGAGGCCAAAAGGTGTTTTCCTAAGTTCCAGGGGGGGAAAGAGGAATTGGCTAAAAGGAATTTAAATGTATTCATTTCCTTGATGGACTTTGAAATCAACCATGAGGATATGGTCATGAGGTTGTTTGTGCAGCCACTAGTGGGAGATGCTAGGGAATGGTTATCATGTTTGTATCCACACTCCATTTGTTCATGGAAGGAATTTGAATCAGCATTCAATGGGTCTTTTGGGGAATTGGTTTGTGAGTATGATTTGTTAATCAATCTTGTGGATATTCATATAGAAGAGGAAGAGTTAGTAACTGCTTTTAACTTTGGGTTCAAGAAAGTATTAAGGAATATTCCTGAGAATTGTAGGCCCCATGATGCATTATGTTTAGTCATTTATTTGGCTTCTTTTGATCACATATGTGTTTCTTGTTAAGGGACAAGGAACCACAAAGTTGCATCATGCTTTTCAGTTAGCAACATATATAGAAAGAATGAATAGGTTTGGTTTGCCAAAACTTCATGGTGCTAAAAATATGAAATTTCATAGGAAAAAAATCACAAGTGCATGCAGTAACTCAAAGGTTCTAGAAAGTAATGAAAATTATGATGAATGTGATGACCTAGTTGGTACATAATTAATTAACAAAAATCTAATTTAGCCTTTGAATTTGTACCATAATTATGAGTCTGATATTATTTGTAATGTGTATGATTAGCCCCAAGTTGGAAAAGAGCGGGATGATTTAGAGGTAGGTGGAATTTCAGTAGTGGCAGTTCAAAAGAAGGGTAGTGAAAGTATTGTAGGAAAAGGAGATAATACTAAGGATCATGATAGTGATTATACTTGTGATCCCTTGGTAGAAAATATGTTGATTTAACTGAGCCCGAATTGATGCATTCATTTTCAGATTCACAACTGAGTGTTGCTCATTCTAGTTTTTGTAATGAACTTCATGATTTAGATTTTGAAGCATTTTATATTTATAAAAATGATCAAATTATGTTAGAAGTACATTTAGTTTATAATGATCAAGAGTGAGAATCAGTGGTTCAAAGTTCTTCTATTAATTCAGAGAGTTTTGATTTTAAAACTGAAAGTTGTTTAAGCGAAGATTTGGATGAAAGTGTTGAGGTCAAATTGCTTTCAGATTTGTATAAACCAATTTATGAGATGCTTTAGGAAATAATTTCTTATAATCACAAGATTGACATTGATTATTACTTTGCACCAGATATGGAAATGTATCTATTTGTTACTAAAAATGATGAATGTTCTGATTTGACATATTCAAATACTTCTAGTCATGAAGAGGTGATGATTTTTCAAATGGAAACCAATGATGATAATGTTGCTTCTCTTGATCATGAAAGATATCTTGGAGATTCATGCCAAAGTGTAAATATTTGCAATAAGTTGCCTGCTAATTTCTTTGAGGAAAAGTTTGAACTATTTGGTGTGGAAGTGGATATATATTTTAATGTTGTTTCAGATGAACTTTATCTTAGCTAGAGGTATGTTCTTTCTTCCATGAGTTGAATAAATCAGAGGTTTTATCTTTGAGTCAGTTAGGCAAACATATGGAAGTGAGTAAAGATGATTATACTTTGTATAATGATACATTATTGGATGATAGTTTCATTTTTACTCCACAGATTAATGAAATAAAAAATAATACATGCTTGCTTATATGTAATGACAAGAAGGGTTGTGACTAGAAAAACAAGGGTAGTTGCAAATATAAAGTTACTTTTTAGCCCAAGAATATTCATGTATGTGGACAGTTGATGAGCTTTGATATTTTTAGGTGGCTTATCACATATGTGGATGAGAATAAAAATTTTGATACAAGAGGGTTTTGATATTTCTTTTGGTGGCCTGGGGCCACTGAATAATGTTTTTATTGAAAAGGTTTGTAAATATTCCTTTCAGTTGTGTGTTTCCCTTCCTGTTTTCCTTCTTTAGGTGTGTTAGTTTTTTAGAGTTTTCCTACAAATTTTGTCTAGTGGGTGGTCTGATCTACCAAATATTCTAAATCCTTGCTATGCCTGTGAGAGGCATACATCTGCAAATAGAGCCACTATTAGCCCATTTTCCTGTCATAGAAAAAATCTATTAAAAATGGTCTTATCTTGCAAAAGTCTTTTGAAAATTGTCAAGGGTACGAGGAAATAGGGTTTATCCATGTTTCTAGGGTTTCAAAATAAATCTTGTCCAAGTCTCTAAACCCTACCGAGGTCTATTTCTTCATTTCCTTTTGGTACCACTTAAGTTCCTTTTAGCACGTGCTTTAAGTTGTCAGGCAGGGCCATGAAATGTTTTAAGTTGTTCTTACCAAGCTGGCCTAGTTTTAATTTTTTCCCCAAGTTCCTAAGTCCATGAAAAATGTTTTTCCTAAGTCCTATAAGTTTTTATCTCAAGATTATGGTGTCATTTGTTAAAGTCTTTTTAACCACTGCCACCCCACAAGTGCCTAGTCCAAACCCTTTATTGCTCAGTCACAAACTATTTTAGAACTTTGTCAGTAACTATTGTGACCCAGTGATCTTTATGTTTTTCCTTCAGTTGCCAGATCACATACATGTTTGGTGGTTAACAAAATCCTTTGCGAATTGGAGAGTGATCGTTTAATGCTTGTTGCCAAATCGTGGGTGTTTGGTGTGGTTGAAGAAAGTGTTGGCAATCTAGCAACAATCATGTTAAGAGTTAGTCATGATCTCACCAAATGAAGAAGCAGTTAAATGAAACAGTCTGTGAGCTAGAGACGAGGGAAAAGGGTAAATAAATTTCTTTTCTCACTAAGTCACAAGTAAGAAGGCGGTGAAGAGAAAATGTTGGTGACTTGGCGAGAATGGTAGAAAATGCTAGTCAAAGACTTGCTATAGTTAAGAAAGGTAGGTAAAGTTCTGACAGATCTTTCTTAATCAAATGAAGGGCATAATACCTCAAAGGAAAGGGGATCAATGGTTAGTTATCATGGGATGACACCTACCCTCTAATGTCCAGCCCGATGAATATTTTAAAAGGTGGGTCCCTGATGCTAGGTAATGTTGATGTTCTTGTTTCTGATTGGTCACCGAAGGAAATGATGTGGCAAATGAATAAAATCAAGATTAACCATTCTTGGTTTATTTTTAAGAGCCACACGATGTACTAGGAAAGGGTGAAGATCGATGGCCATGTTTCAAACTTGATGGATTAACCATTGTGGTTGGAATATTTGAATTATTTAAGGGTTTTTTCTACATGATTTTAAGTTAGTGAACAAAAATGATAAACCAAATCAGATCTGATTTGTTCCAAGGGTCCAATTATAGGTGAGAATTGATGAACAAGGTGTTAGGGTGGCCACCATGATTTGATTTGTGTTCCCTGGGTACCATTTCAGTTTGATGCATAAGACTGATATTTTAAGGATGGCGGCTAGGGTATGATGTGTTAGAGTAACTGAGAGGGGGGTGAATCAGTTATTCAGTGTCCCAATTCAAAATGTATAATCCAAAGCAATTTATCTCAAACTTATGATGCTCGGTAACTTGAAATACTTTACTGTTTATGCTTTTACCGATTACCAGTCAATTAACATATAATGATTACTGATCAAATCAAATATGTAACATGCAAATATGACATCAAACAAATATCACAATCAACACATAACATAAGAGATTTAACATGGAAACCCTATGAATGGAAAAAACTACTTGGGACTGGCAACCCAAAAATATTCACTCTTCTGAAGTGAGGTCAGTGAAGACCCAACCCTATTAAAGGTTATAAACACACTATTAGGTGTGACCTTGTTAGAGGATTTAACACTAACCGTTATCATCCAACTAGCATTCACTATGGGATGACATGATAACAATGTTCATTCTATGAATGCAACATAATAAAGACTTTCTTAGTCCACTTGATTAAGAGGTTTGACTATGTACAATGGTTAAAATATAATAGTAGGAGATTTGTCTTAATAAAACTCAATTGCAGATGTACAGATTAATGTTAGGCTCATTCAAATCCTCTGATTAGTATATCAATTCTGTTTCAAACAATTTCAGTGACTTACTGTCGCTCAGTAATAGCTTCCCCATGCTCGGTATACTCTGCAGCTTGGTTCCTTCTTAACCAATTTGATTAGATGTGCATGAAAACTTTTTCATGCAAAAATCCTATAGTTTCTTTCTTCGGCATCCGTTTCAATGTGAAACTCTTCTCTTATATAGACATGTAAATCATTTTTTTCTCCTCCATCAGATTTTGTCACTTAATCATTATCATTGATTTTTGTTGCTTAAACCTTCTTTAGCTGATGTGTCAATAACATGTTTCAATTCAATCCATCAGATCTTTCTTGAATTATGTTAGCTGTCGATCTTCATAACAAACTTCATCTGTTACCTCAAAATCATATACTTTCTAGCTCATCAAATCTTATCTGCTAAACTAATCATTTAATTCCTTTTCTACTGCTCGGTTAAAAAAGAAATGTGTCAATGAACACAAGCTCAGTTTACACTATGCTCGGTATACACTACGCTCCATCACTGTATACTGTAATGCTTCATTAATCGACAACAGTGCTTTGTGTCTTTTAGCTCTATTCCTCATCATAGATGAATGCAACATAATCAAGTCAATATCATAAGGTTATAGACTTATAAATAAGTTACCCAATGTATTCCTTATCCTCATCTATCATATACATCTTCCTCATATAGATATTTATGTTCTTCATCTCTTTCACTCCTTTTCTATAGATGTTTCAATTTAGTAACTTACAAGATAAGTACTGTCAAACTTAGTTGAAATTAATGACAACATAATACTAATTTAATCATCTTACATATCTAATCAGCAACTCCTCGGTGATCACTGTATCACAGATTCTTCAATCAGGTTCTAAATCAGTTGTAGTTCATCAATCTCTCCCTTTGGCATTCATGGAAACTCAAGTAATATAAAATATACCATACACATACCAAACATGTATTCTACAACTTGTGAACAAATGTTGTACAAGCTCTCCCTTAGCTTAATATGTTTAATTACTACGTTACTAAACAACATTACAAAACTTTTGTTCTCTGTAACTGATCTTCAATGTTTAGCTCTATCAGATTGTCTCTCCCTTAGATAGATATCTCATCGGTGCATATTGTTCCAGATGTTTCATATTGTTTATCTCTCCCTTTGACAACAATGCCAAAAGAAACAAATAAACAAACAACTCTGTATTAGCCTTGCAACTCTCTATTTTTTGGTGCAGTCTCTGTATCTCTGTATACTGATATGCCAATCTGTTCCAATTCTCCAAACTTTTCACAACCTTAGACATTATCCAAATTGTGAACTATGATGCATCAATAAGAATGATGTTCTAATAAGATTAGGCTGATGCAATATCCAAATCACATTAGTGACCGGTAGACAGGGGACAGACCCCTAGTCTTGTCCTCAAATATTCAAATGTGTCCTTCGGTAGAGGCTTTGTAAATATATCTGCAAGTTGTTCTTTAGATGTAACAAATTCTAGCTTCACTTGCTTCTCTTGTACTTGTTCTCTTAAGTAGTTATACTTAATAGAAATATGTTTTGTTTTCGAATGCATCACTGGATTCTTTGAAATATTAATAGCACTTGTATTATCATAGTATATAATCACTGGCTCGGTGATTACCTCATTCATTCCTTCCAATACTTGCTTAATATATGCAATGTTTGAACAACTAATTGTAGCAACAACATACTCTACTTCAGCTGTAGATTGAGAAATGCAAGCTTGTTTCTTACTTTTCCATGTAACAAGTCTTTCACCAAAGAAGAATGCTCCTCTGGTGGTTCTTTTTATGTCATCCAAATTTCTAGCCCAATTAGCATCAGTATAAACCTTCAGTTCAAATTTTCCTTCCTTAGGATACCACACTCCATAATCTTCAGTCATTTTTAGGTATCTTAAGATTCTTTAAGTAGCAACCATGTGTGATTATCGAGGGTTAGCAGAAAATCTTGCAAAAATTCCCACAACATGTGCTATATCTGGTCTACTGTGAACTACATACATTAACTTACCAATCATAGATCGGTACACTGTTTGGTTTACCTCTGTAGTTTCATCTTAGTCAGTTTACATCTAGTAGCCATCAGTGTTCCCACAAGTTTAGCATCTTCCATGCCAAATGTCTTCAATACTTCCTTTATGTAATTAGATTGTGTGATGAATATCCCATCACTCTACTGAATCACTTGTAGTCCTAGAAAGAATTTAATCTCTTCGAACATAGACATTTCAAACTCTTTTCTCATTTCATTAGAAAAGGCTTTACATATGTGATCTTGGCCTCCAAAAATAATATCATCCACAAATATTTCAGCACTAAGAATAATATCATCAGTATCTCCTTTCATATACAAATTATTGTTCTCACTAGTTCTGACAAATCCAATGCTCAACAAATAAGTATGCAACCTTTCATACCAGGCTCTTGGCACTTTCTTCAAACCATATAAAGCTTTCTGTAGTCTACATACCATGTCTTTCTTGTCTAGATCAACAAACCCTTCAGGTTATTCTATGTAAACCTCTTCTTCAAGTATTCCATTCAGAAATGCTGACTTCACATCCATTTGATATACCTTGAATTTCTTGTGTGCAACGCGTGCAAGTAACATTCTAACTCCTTCTAGTCTAGCTACAAGTGCAAATGTTTCACCATCATCAATGCCTTCTTCCTGTGCATATCCCTTTAGTCTAGCTTTATTTCTTGTCACTTCTCCATTTTCATTCAGTTTGTACCTAAAAATCCATTTAGTACCGATAATATTCTTATCTTTAGGTCGGGGTACTAAACTCTAGGTTTTATTTTTTTGAATTTTTTATATTTCTTCTTTCATTGCATTAATCCATTCCTCATTCTCTAATGCAACTTTCACATTTTTAGGTTCATATTCACAAACTAGACATGTACCTTGTCTTGCTTTGCTTCTTGTCATCATGCCAGCTTGTCTATCTCCAATAATTTGTGTCGCAGGATGATGTCTCCTAACAAATCTAGCCACTACATGGTCTCTTCTTTCTTGTTCATCCTAGGCAGGTTCATTTGCTTTCTCGGTAGGGCCATCCTGCTCATCGGTTTCTCTTTCCTGTTCCTCGGTAGGGTTTATTTGCTTACCGATTATCATTGTTTTTTGTGTTGGTATATACTCAGGTTGTTCAATGTAAGTGAATCTACCATAGTCTTCTGGTTCCTTTATGCTTTCCTCTTCACTTTTGTCATCAAACTCATCTACTCGAACATTAGTACTTTCAATCATTTTATTTGTGATTTTATTCAGACACTTATATGCTTTGATTTTAGTAGAATATCCTAGGAATATCCCTTCATCACCTTTTGAGTCAAATTTTCCATTTCTTTCATCTTTCAGAATAAAACATTTACTTCCAAAAATTTAAAAATAACTTACTGTAGGTTTGTGTCCAAACCATAACTCATAGGGTGTCTTGTTGGTATCTTTCTTCAGTTGAACTCGGTTAAGTACATAAATAGCTATACTGATAGCTTCCCTCCAATATGTCTAAGCAACATTCTTTTGCAACATCAGTGTCCTAGCACAATCAACTATTGACCTATTCCTTCTTTTAGCAATGCCATTCTGTTGAGGTGTCCTCGGTGCTGAGACCTGTCTTTTAATACCATGCTCATTACAAAAATTAGTCAATTCATCAGAGATAAATTCACCTCCTCTATCAAATGTTAAGAATTTTATTTCTTTACCTATCTCTTTTTCCACTTTTTCTTTATACCATTTAAACATCTTGAATGCCTTAGATTTTTCTTTTAAGAACATGACAATCATCAATCTAGTATAGTCATCAATAAAAATAATAAAGTATCTATCACCATAATAACTCTGAGTTCTCATAGAACCACATAGGTTAGTATGAACCAACTCAAGTATCTTCTTTGTTGAATAGTCTTTTCTTTTGAAACTAGACCTACTCATCTTACCTTTTTGACATTCGTGGCACATAACATGATCCGGCTTAGAAAAGTTAGGCAAACCTCTAACTCTTTTCCTTTTACTGATCTTAATTATGTTATCAAAATTTACATGACGTAACCTTTTATGCCATAACCATGCATCTTCATCTTTCATTATCAAACAAGAAGACTGATCAATATCAAGATAAAATAGATTACCTCTAGATTGTGTACTAGTTTCGACAAGTCTTCCTCTGTCATCATAGATCTTTACCTTTTTGCTCTCAAAAGAAAGTCAATGGCCTAAATTGTTTAGCTGTTCCACACTTAGAAAATTATAGTTCAGTCCTTTCACCCAATAAGCATTTTCACATTTTATTTTATCATTAATCATCAGTGAACCTTTACCTCTTACCATACAAGGTGCATCATTACCCATTCTCACAGATCCTCCATTGTATTCTTCAAGTTTATAAAAATTCTCCTCATCACAAGTCATGTGATGTGTGCAACCACTATCTATGATCCATGTATCATTCCTATCAACCTTAGAGATTAGTGTTGTTTCATCATATTTTTCTTCTTCCTTTGAGTCATCTTTCATAGCAACAAATACAACTTCTACATCATCATCAGAGTCAAATTCATATTCATTTTCTTCAGCTATATAACATATGTTTTTTCCTTTGTCATTACTATCTCAATTGTCTCTATTTTTGTATCGGTAGCTCCTATTGTTTCTTCTCCCATAGCTTCCTTTAGATCAGTATTTGGTTCTTTCATCATCTTTCTTATGTGGATATCTAGCAACAATGTGGACAACTTCTTTACAATTAAAGATGCCAAAGGTAACTTGTCTCTATACCTTCCTTTACCTTTAGGTAACCTTCTGGCCATAAGAGCTTCAAGTTCATCAAGCTCATCATCAGTATTGCTATCACTATCATTCTTATTATTTTGGCTACTAGACTTACCAATCTTCAGAGAAGTCATAAAAGTAGATTCAATAGTCGGTACAACACTGTTGTCAAAGTTATTCAATTGAAAGGTTGTAAGTTTACCAATCAGATTGTCAAAAGTAAGGGCATTACCTAAAGTAGATCTTGTTTCATGAATTGTAGAAATTCTAATTGCATAAACCGGCAGTAATGTTCTGAGAACCTTGCTTACTACTGTTTCTTCACTAATAAAACCATCAAATGCTCTGATAGCATGTACTACCTCTTTCAGTCTTTTTGTGTATTGCACTATATTCTCTCCTTCATCTTCATATCATCGAATCTACCCCTTAGGATTTTGGCTCTGGCTCTTTTAACATTCACATCACCATTGTAGACTTGAGAAAGTTTATCCCACATACCTTTGGCAATTGTACAGCTTTTAATATCTTCAAATTTGGCATCGGTATAGGCAGCAACAATCTCCATCATAGTAACATTGTGTTCATGCCTGTATCTCAGTTGATCAAGAGTCAAGGGACCAATGGTTAGTTCAATGTAGCCATTCTCCATTAGTTCTAGAGAAAAATTCCCAAGTCTAGATATGTGCAACTTCATTTTTCTTTGCCATACTGTGAAGTTATCTTTATTCAGCTTTGGCACTTCCCTCTTATACATTTTGAGATCTTTTTGATAAAGTCCTCAAAACTCTATTCCAAGCAACCACTACTCTGATACCAATTGTTAGAATAACTAAGAGGGGGGTGAATCAATTATCTAGTGCCTCAATTCAAAATGTATAATCCAAAATAATTTATCTCAAACTTATGATGCTCAGTAACTTGAAATACTTTACTGTCTATGTTTTTACCGATTACCAATCAATTAACATATAATGATTACTAATCAAATCAAATATGTAACATGCAAATATGACATCAATCAAATATCACAATCAACACATAACATAAGAGATTTAACGTGGAAACCTTGTGAAGGGAAAAAACCACCTGGGACTGGCAACCCAAAAATATTCACTCTTCTAAAGTGACGTTGATGAAGACCCAACCCTGTTAAATGTTACAAACACACTGCTAGGTGTGACCTTGTTAGAGGATTTAACACTAACCATTATCGTCCAACCAGCATTCACTATGGGGTTGATAGGATGACAATGTTCATTCTATGAATGCAACATAATAAAGACTTTCTTAGTCCACTCGGTTAAGAGATTTGACTGTGTACAATGGTTAAATGTAATAGTAGGTGATCTATCTTAATACAACTCAATTTCAGATGTATAGATCAATGTTAGGCTCATTCAAATCCTCTGATCAGTATATCAATTCTGTTTCAAACAATTTCAGTGACTTACTATCGCTCGGTAATAGCTTCCCGACGCTTGTTATACTCTACAGCTCAGTTCCTTCTTAAATAGTTTGATCATATGTGCATGAAAACTTGTTCAAGAAAAAATCCTATAGTTTCTTTCTCCGACATCCGTTTCAGTGTGAAACTCTTGTCTTTTATATAGACATGTAAATTGTTTTTTTCTCCTCAATTAGATTTTGCCGCTTAATCATCATCATTGATTTTTCCGCTTAAACCTTCTTCGATTGATGTGTCAATAACATGTTTCAATTTAATCCATTAGATCTTTCTTGAATTATGTTAGCCATTGATCTTCATAACAAACTTCATCTATTACCGTGAAATCATATACTTTCCAGCTCATCAAATCTTATCTGCTAAACTAATCATTTAATTCCTTTTCTCCTGATCGGTTAACAAAGAAATGCATCAGTGAACACAAGCTTGGTTTACACTGTGCTCAGTATACACTACACTCTATCGGTGTATACTGTAATGCTTCATTAACCAACAACATTGCTTTGTGTCTTTCAGCTCTATTCCTCATCATAGATGAATGCAACATAATCAAGTCAATATCATAAGGTCGTAGACTTATAAATAAGTTACCCAATGTATTCCTTATCCTCATCTGTCATATACATCTTCCTCATAGAGATATTTCTATTCTTCATCTCTTTCACTCCTTTTCTACAGATGTTTCACTATAGTAACTTACAAGATAAGTACTGTCAAACTTAGTTGACATCAATGGAAACATAATACTAATTTAATCATCTTACATATCTAATTAGCAACTCCTTGGTGATCACTGTATCACAGATTCTTCAATCAAGTTCTAAATCAATTGTTAGTATTTTTCATGCCCTAGTACACACAAATTTTATTGAGATGGTTCTGAAATTATATTGTTTTCTACAACAAGAGCCTTTTTCATTTGATAACTATAGTTGGTTTGTGGTGGTAAAGCCAATATTATAAATCAGATTTGATCTAATCCTTCCCAAGTTTTTAAGATTTCCTACTTGCATTTATTTCTTGTTGTTGCAAGTTATTAAGGCTGTTGGAAACCCTAATTTTTCCCTAAATGATCCGAAGCTTGTTGCAATCCTTATTCTATAGAGGGGTTTCCAAGATCAGTTAGAAAGGGATTGAAAATTGAGAGAGCAAGTTGTTGCATCTTATTTTCAGTCAAGATTGTAGAAAAATGTAACTAGGCATTAATTGTTATAGAAATAGAAAGCTTTAAAGTCTTTAGCTATATTGGAGTGATAGATATTTGAAGCTAAGTGTTTACAGAACATGATTCTTCATACTTAATATAAGCATCCAGATTCTTATCTCTCTATTGTGTTGATTTTCTAAGTTTTGATTTTACTAATTCATTACATAGAGTATCTATGTATATTCTATTATTCCTCAGCTTTGATCAAGGATCAAATTAAAAGACTTTGGATAGCACATAGACTCTTAGGGTTTACACATGGATACTCGTAAGTAGTGAGGGTTTGGGTGGTTGTAATTGTGGCTTTGAATCTTTAACAGAAGTTGGTTCTTGTATTCTACTTGTACATTAGGATATTTCCTAGAGGATAAGGCATTGATCAGAAGCAAGTATTTTCTATACTAATGTATGTCTGGTGAAGTAGGGTTATATTCTTTTATTTTAAAAATATTCCATATTGAACTCTCTTATCCTATTATGGTTGTTGTTGTATATCATACATGATAATAGAGGATCAATGAATGATTGGTTATTATTTAATATTCTCTTATCACCATCTATTATATAAATCTAGAGAAGGTTGTGAAATATAGAATATTGAGCTGTATTAGGTATACCTGCTTTGATTTTGTAGAGCTAGAAGTGTAGAGGGAAGTCTTGTCCATATAGTTGGTTTAGTTACCTACAGATCTCCCCACATTTGGAACTAACCCCTCCTTAAAATTTGGCTTAGGTATATTGGTGTCTCTCTAAGTGTACAATCCTTTTCAAAAACTAACACAATAGATCCGACCACTATGGAGACACTACTTTCAGAGTATCTAGTGTCTTGTTTTTGTGGTTGATAGTAATGATAGAGATTGTGTTGTTGATATTTGTGTGGTAGTAAGGAAATTGATAAATCATATTATTTATTCTTACATTATGGAGAACTCACCAAAGAAGGTATTGATAGGAATCAATCACACAAATCAAATAGTTCTTGGAAAAATTGCATTCAAAAGATAGTTTATAAACATATAGAGAAGTCGAGAAGAATTTTAAAAAGAAGAATTCGATAAAAGAAGGTTCAAGAGTGAATTATATATGAGGTCTTCTTCCTCATCATTTCTTTCATATACAACTATTGTTGAGAAGATGAAAACATAGAGAAGAAATAGGAGATTATCAATACAGACAAGTGCACTTGTATAAAAGTAGAGATGACATGTCTGGAACAATATGCAAGATGTTGCAGAAAAGAGAAAAAGAATACTATGTAGATTATTGTACAAGCATCACAAGTTCTGAATAAGGAGCATTAAACAAAACTAAGATCATATATTAATCTTTGATTGACATAAGAAGCATTAAACAAAGCTAATATCGTATATTAATCTATAATTGATATGAGAACATTTTGATCTTTTGCGTTTCTCCTTGAGTTCCTTGTGTTGTGGGAGAGCATATCTAAGATTCCTCTAGTATCAGCTTGAGAAACAAAATAAGTCTTGTTTATAAATGCAAGGCTGAAGGTAGGAAATAGGAAAATAAGAACAATATTGTAGATAATAATATTTTTTTACTATTGAATATGACACCTTGATAAAGTTTTAACAATTGTCTACCTTTTCCAATTGAGTTTGCAAGTAATGTCCATCCATCCTTCTAGTATTATTTGGTATTCTAATGTTGAGCCACCATCCCTTGATAGGTTTGATCTTGATCAAGAGAATACTTGATCTCCTAGTAAATTGCACCACTCAATATGGTTTCACAAGGTGTTATCATGAAAATTGAAACAAATGCACAATTATCAGAACTATAGACTAAATAATATTTTCACTAGTTTTGATGTAGAAATATGCATCCCACAAGAAAATTGTTTAAAGAAAGTTTCACAATTCATAAGTCATAAGTATTATAAAACATAGAAATTTTTGTCAACACTCATGACTCGATACACTTTGCAAGTAATGATATAAGCTTGATGGTGCATTCTCTTACACAAAAAGTTTTAAAATGCCAAATAGTCACATAAATTATTGGTGGGAATGATTTAAAGCTATATCAATAAAAACTAGTACCTTTGTTTTGTCAAAAATATTTGGGAAAAAATATAATGGAGAAATCAAACACTAGATGAGAAATAAACACATGGGTCTATATCATGAATCACAACCATAATAAAAATTAAATGATTTACCATATGGCCAAAGATTAACAAAGCCAAGCCATTGTCAAGTGTCAAGGCATAAGAAAAATAACATTACTTGTGCCCCTATGCTTCCATAATAAATATTGGTGTTTAGTTACTGTTTATCACAATTTAATATGTGCCTTTTAAATTTCTAAGGTTGACTAGTGCATTTATATTATTTATTAAGAAATAAGAAATAAGTTATTTTTCATTGTGTACAAGATCATTTTTTAATATTTTTAACTTTAGTGATAAAATAGGTTGAGATTCTAATCTTGTTAATTTCAAATTCTAGTTTCCATATCAAAAAGAAGAGATGTGCATTTTTGTTTTCCTAGAGCTAGATTGTTCCCTCTAGTGGAAATGCTAGGCAGAGCTAGAGATTCTTACAAGAAGCTCTTTAAAATATACATGAGAATCTTGCTGTGGTCCTCAGTTCATAGTGGGGAATCCCAAATTTCTATCACCCTTATACCTATGATCAAATCATATCATGGTGATGCATGTGTTACTTTGTCTCAGAGATTATCAATGTCTTTGAAAATCTCAATAATGTTTTGAAGGTCTCTGACACTGTATGCCAACAAGATCCTCTTAGATCTTTTCATGAAAACTTATGGAAGGGTGTTAGAAAAATATATACCATATTTCATCACATTTCACTATATTTTTATGGAGAGTCATGTCTTATGTGTGATATACCTATCCAAATTCCATACATGAACTATTTTAATTAACACTAAAGATATAGACTTGTATGAGTTAAACAATCTTACAATCCTTCAATGAATATACACATGACAACAATAATGACTATATTCAACCAAATAGATCATGGCCACATAGGACTATATATAGTACACTAACCTACTCATAGCTATTATAGAAAGGGGAAGCAACAAAAAGATATGATATTTCTCTAACCTTATTTGTGGATAGAACACTGTATCTAAACATGTTGAGAGTTGAAACATGTCTATCTCTACTCTACTAGGGCATGTCAAGTTAAACTATGGGTTGCAGACCTACTCTCCCTATGCAGCGAATCAAATGAGGGTATTTTAAGGTAGCGATATATACTTCTCCCCTACTGAAAAATTACTCATAAGAAGAGTATCTAAATTTATGAAGATAGAAAATGACCATCAAGATATTCTTAAAAAGGAATGAATAGTTAACAAATCCCACATATGTGGCCACTAAACGGTAGAAAACATGCTAGTATTTGTAGTTTGCATGCTTCCTTCCCCATTGCCAATCTCCTTTAGAGAGTTTTCACCAATTTGAATGCATTTCTCAGAAGTTGTGCCATGTTCAATTCTTCTTGGTCCCTTATGAGAAATGGTACTACAAGATACATTTATATCATTGCATTTCAACATCATACTATCATTCAAATTGCTCTAATGGAATAAAAATGCATCTCAAAGTTGAGGGTAAGTGCACAAAGGTGGGGGACCAAAAAGGGGGTATAAGATGCCACTTTTTTTCCTAAAATCAGCAAATTCTGAATTTCAACAAGAAATTGAAGATAGTTAGACTCAAAATTTTAAGATGCAACAAGAACAAGAGTTGTAATACTCTAGATCTAGTTCCTAAAATACTAATTTATTTTGAAAATGGTACAGATAAAGGCCCTCAAAAAGGGGGAGCACAAAAAGTGGTCCTTCTTTTTGTGAATAAACATAACATAGCGTCTGGTGTGCTCCCCCTAAAATGTAAACTTTTTTTAAAAAAAAATTTAATTGCTCCAGTGAGAAGTTAGCTAATACCATGTAGTTTATCCCAGATTTTTTTGCTAATTTTTTGATGAATGTATAATTTTTGATGAATTTACGAAGTGCACACATCCTAAAAATGTGAAATTTCTATGTTCTCCCCCTAGAAATCATTTAAAACTAATCGAAAATCAAAATTTCTTATTTTTTTAAAGTGTGTAGAATGGAGTCTAGTTTCTAAAAATGTAACTTGTTGCAAAATTTGATGAACAAGCCAAAATCTATGCCCGTAATACTACATGTTGGTTTTTACAAAAAAACACACATACACACAAAAGGAATTAGAGATGAAAAACTCAACGTAATCATAATTCAAAATAAATTATATGCTTAGATAGCTAATAGAGAGATATGCAATATCACGTCATCTTATTTTTACGTTATTGAACTTTGAGTAAACCTGACGAGGAGCACACAAAAAAAGATGTCATTTTTTTGTATGTCTTCTCAAAAACATGTCTTAGGACTATTTTAATCCTCCAAGCCTTTGGGTTTGATCTCCAAGGCAAATCCAAGCCTTAAGATTCATAAATTCCAATGTCTTACAAAGCGTGTGCGCCCTATAGGGCGTGCACACTATGGAAATCTATGTCTTCCATAGGGCATGCATGCTATAAGGCGTGCACCTATAGTGCGTGCACCCTATTTAAGTCATATATTTCAATGGTAAGGAGAATAGTTAGAGTGAGAGGAAGAGAGAGAGATAGAGGGAGAGAGAGAGAGGGAGGGAGAGAGAGAGGGGGGAAGAGAGTGAGAGAGTGGGAGATAGAGAGGGGGGGACGAGAGTGAGAGTGTGTGTGCATGCACCTCTCTCTCTCTCTTATCACCCTCTTTCTCTCTCTCTAGTTTTTCATAGGACACACATGCTATAGAGCGCACACACACTATGTAAGAATATGGACTACACTTTTGTGGTTTTGCATAGGGTGCATGCGCTATAGGGCACACACGCTATGTAAGACTAAAAAAATGGTCTTAAATGTTAAAGATTTGATGAAAGAGGCCCACTTTTTCTATATACTATCTTGTTTATGTGTTTTATCTGAAAAATATTCACTTTTCATGATCTTGAAGGTGACAAAGAAGCATATTCTATCAATTTGTACCATCTTTTTGTTCAAAAATCAACATCAAATTTTGAAAGTCAATCATTCTTCACCAAAATTTATCGATTGAGGTGAATTTTTTAATATTTTACATGTGAAATGTGATTAAAGAGACTTTTGGTTTATAATATTTTACCGAAAGGGCATGAAAGAGACAAAGAGAAGAAAAGGGAAAGAATGAGACAACTTTGTGAACAAAAAAAATTGGATACCATAAAAGAAGATTTTTCTTTGGATGAGGAACATGAAACATCAATACAAAGTAAGAGAGAATTGGAATTGCAAATAAAAAGGCAATGAATGAGAAACTTGCATGCAACAAGACAATTGAATTATCAAGATGAGGGCACATCATCTATGAGTTCCCAAGTTGAAGAGACATAATCATCCAATGTTGGAGGCACACCATTATATCATGTTGAAGGCACACCATTGTCTACTTCTAAAGGTGTGGGCACACCCTTATATCATGTTGAAGGCACACCATCATCTACATCCCAAGGTGTACGCACCCCCTTGTATCATGTTGAAGGCACATCATTGTCTACATCCCAAAGTGGAGGTACACAATTGTATCATGTTGAAGACACACCATTATCTACATCCCAAGGTGTAGGCACAACATCATGTCATGTTGAAGGCACTCAAGATGGTATGCAATTCACACATAATATTTTTGATGCTCCTAGAATTATTTATAGAAAGCCAAAATATTTGATTGATATTGATACTAACATTTTCCAAGAAATGCCTGACAAGATTCCCAAGCATACTTGTCAAAGAAATGCTAATCGTATTTAGAGATCATTTTTTGAGAATTTAAACATGACAGGAAGATGTCAACTATTTGTTGAAATGATGAGAAATCTGAAATTTAGGCCCATCATGAAGATTCTTGGGCTAAGAATGATGGATGAGTCAAGTGAAAAATTTATTGTAAAGAATCTACTGGCTGTATATGAGTGTGTGGGTTCTACATCATGCACAAAAGATAGTAATGTCACACGACGTGTACTTACATCAACACTAGTAAGCACTCAAATGAAGAAATCTCGACTCATTATAAAGACAAGAAAAACATTTAAAATAAGTAGAAAGTCTCTAATGAGAGCCTTGGGAAGGTGTCAAAGATTGGAAGATCAAAATAGAAATGAGTTATGGGCATTTTCCAATAGACTACCGTGAAAAGATAAAACAATTTTTGAAGCTTTGAAATCCTTGATTGAAGATTTTTGGAAAAATAAGACACGGCTATCTCCTAATCAAAGAGATGTTGTAAGAAGGAGGATTGGTAGTTGAATTCATGTTCCACATCCAAAACATTTTTTGGATTCAACTTAGACACAATTATTTGAAAAATTTATCCATATGTATACTCAAATTAAAATTAGTCAGAGATATTTTGAAATGTATAAACCTTTTTATGTGAAGAATATATGTATAGATTTGCACTCTAACAATATTTTACAGGATTGTAACATAAATGTCCCACCTAGATCTTCAAGGGAATTAATATCTACCTTTTTATGTGAAAGAGTGGATGGTCAAAAAATTTACTTGCTCTCATGCTTGAATGGTACATGCATAGATTGCAGAGGTTTGTGACATTTTCCAATTTGTCAACATATGGAGAGTACGCATGCAATCGATAATGAAATAGTGGAATTTGGAAAATATAAGATTGTGACATACAATCTAAAAGACGGAAAAGAGGCTAAAAGATGTGATTTAGTAATTGAAAAAATTCCAATGGATCAGTTCATGGACATTTTTTTGTCAAAAAATTATTTATGAGTATGCAAGGCATACACATAGAGTGCGATGGTTGGATATGCAATTTAAGTTGTGCAAGGACACTTTCCCACTTGATACCATTGTTTCAGTTGTGGAGTTTGTAGAGAACTACATACTACAACCACAAAATGAGGTGCAAGCAAAGTATTATAGCTCTCAACTGATTTCTATATTTGTTCATATAGCATTCATGCATTCACCTAACACTATAGAGGAGAACAAGAAGATATTAAGGGAGTATCATTTTTATATTAGTGATGATCACTCACATTCTATAGATTTTGTACACGGTTGCTTTCAACTATTTTATGGTCATTTGGCTAATAGGGCATAAAATATCATTGACATATCATATGGTCAAATAATTGTGCATCACAATTCAAGAATTCTTAGATGTTTTATTGGTTGTGCAAGATGCATAAGATTACTGGAATTCAATATATGTGGAATTTCATAGAGGTTGATCATGGAAAGGGAGAGCACGATGGTGCAGGTGCATGTATTAAAAGAGCCTTAGCACTTGAAGAATTAAACTACAAAGAGCAAGCAACATTTTTAGATGCGGGATGTATTGTCCAGTGGTGTAATGCTACAATGGGTCCAAGTAATGAAGGTGAGTCTACGATTTGTAGATTTTTTTGGTTGATGGATAAAACTAACATTGCACCATATGAGGATTGTTGTACACTGACAGGATCCAGTGAGCTACAGTCTTTTAGAAGTTGTAATGTAGGTTCATGGAGTATCCACACATGATATATGGTGTGCTTTTGTTCAAAATGTGTAGATGAAGATTGGGATGGGTGCGAGTCAAAGAAATGGGTTGATGAATGGTATACACATATTTTGAGCCCACTTACCTCCTATCATCCCCATGAATCACTACAACTGACATAAATGGAATCGTCCATTGACTTTGATCTCTTATCTAATCTAGTACAACCAGGTAAATTCTTCACATACAAATAATCTCAAATTTAGTACTTTATCATAAATATTTAGTAAACTAATATCCTCATTATGTTTATATCATTACAGGCCATGTTTTTTCTATAATTTCTCTTGAAGACAATGAAGAAGGGACAAATTATTATTTGTGTCATTGTGTTGAGGCAAAAAATAAATTGGATCACTCAGTTATTGATGGTGAAGAATTAGAATACCCTATAGGAGCAATGGTTGTAACTGGTGCATGGCTTGGGTGGTATGTTATGAAGAACCCTAGGTTATGGTTGTTCGAGGATTGGGAGACACACATAAAGATTCTTCATTTTTCAAACCTCGTCATTGCATCTAATGTCCACTTGATTAGATATGGGGGAAGACTACATAATAAAAATCTGTGGAAGATTTGTGAGTCAGACCATGAGGCAATACTTGAGACAATCAAGGGTAGGGAAGATCCAATTGGTTCATTGGACTAAATAGACCAACTCAACTTGAGGATTCTACAAGCAACTTGGAATCCACTCAAGGATCAAATAGAGTACTCTAGCTTTTGTTAATCAATCCCACAACCACGTTGAACAAGTTCACTTCCTCATTTCCTTTCCAACTTCTCTTGGCAACAACTCCATTCTAGGCCACTTAGTGCACCTAATGCCTCCATCATGTCAAAACTTTAACTAGGCCTAATTAGCCTCCCATAACAAAGCAACTCATATTTCTACTTTCCCATTGTACTTCAAGGCATGAAATAGTCTTGCACAAGGTTTCAAAACCATATTGGTTATGAACATTCATGTTGCTTCACAAAAAACCTCCACCCTTAAGTGCATTCACTCCCATAATAACTAGTGCCAAATCAGGGCACTAGTTCATATAGTAAACTTTAACAATCAGTGATATTTCAATGTGATTAATCCATTTCCCTACATAAGAACATTCCATTACAAATATATATTACATTATTATACCTCTTCTACCAATTATAGTTTCCATAGGGGTGGGAGAGTCACTTCATTATGCTAGTTACAAATCCAAACACTGACTATACCTTCAATGCCCAGTCTATTCCTTTATCTTCTTAGCAAATAAAATAATGATTCAAATTCATGGAAATTTAAATAATAAACACAAAAATGTATTTACTTTATGCCTTATAGGCTAGATCTTGCCAATAAAGGGAAATTCCATGTTTTAGCACTTCAAGTTCTTTTACATCACTTGGTTGGCTTTATTGGCCTTAACACAAATATAGTTGACCTTATAGGTCCTTAACTAATTCAAATACCCTAGGATCAACATAATGACTCCTACTAACTCCTAGGTACACTTTATCCTTATAAATTCCATTAAGGTTTACATCCTTGATCTCATTACAATATGATTAGTATATCATCAAGACATCATTGCATGACCATTATTGGTCTATTACATTGTCCAATGACCCTTGAAGGCCATGTTGTCTTTAAATCCACGCAAGGATCTATCAATGACCCTGGTGCACTCCTTGGTTCCTACCTTTGACCTTGATGCTCCTGCACCATTTAGGCTAGTAGCCTTCACCAATCACAAATCAACCTTTTTCTCTCAAACTTCCCAAACAACTAGGGCCTACACAAATGGAACCTTACAACTTCTTCCAGATCAAACCAGTTGATCAAAAATATTAGTATGGATCCCAAAATCCATAATCCACCATAAAAACATCAACTCTTAAGGATTTACAGTCACCAAAATGACTGGTGCCAAAACAGGGTTCTCCTCACACAATAAACTCCTTCATTCAGTGATCTCTCCAACATTATCCATCATATTCCTGCACCAAACATTATATTACAAGGATATAATACACATTCAAACCCTTCCCACCAATAATCATAGGGGGTGGGAAAGTCAATCCTCATAAGGAGACCTCAATCCCAATCATTGACTATGACCCCAAATCCGGTCATTATCAAGAACACAAGTAATTTCCTTTGTCTTAAATACAATAAAAACACTGAAATGAATGTGTGGAAAGATAAATAACAAACAAGGAAAATTCCTTACATCATAGACCAATCCAAATCATGTTTTATGCAATTATTTTAATTCACTGGTCTTAGACTGTACTCTGTGCCGAAGTGTCCCTCGAGGTTCCTTCAGCATGAAATCGGTGATCTTTAAAGGGTCATATCTCAGAGCTCATGTGAGGTAGCATCAAACCATTAGGTGCTATGGGACCATGTTGCCAAGGCCTACAATAACCTATCTTAGTTTTCATATATTCAAGTTCATTTATATTTGGCAACACATTCTCGGTCAATGTAGAAACTCGAAGTGTTCCTTAGTTGAAAAGGACAACATTTCATATCTTTCAAACCGTCATTCGTAGCATTGAACCGTCAATTCCAAAAACTTCGAATGGCTGGGTAAACACTAGTGGAAACCTCGTTTGGCACACAGAGTTGCTTGAATGCCATCGACCACTCCGGGATGAAGTGTCCCTCAAGGTCCCTTCAGCATGAAATCAATGATCTTTATGGGGTCATATCTCGGAGCTTGTGTGAGGTAGGATCAAGCCGTTAGGTGCTACGGGACCATGTTATCGAGGCCTACAATAATGTGTCTCAATTTTCAAAGATTCAAATTTTTTTATATTTGGCAACACATTCTCGATAGATGTCAAAACTCAAAGTGTTCCTTAGTTGAAATGGACAACATTGCGTATCTTTCAAACCGTCGGTTGTAGCATCAAACCGTCTGTTCCAACAACTCCAAATGGCTAGGTAAACGCTAGTGGCAACCTCATTTGGCACACACAGTTGCTCGAATGCCATCGATGACTTCGGGCTGGAGTGTCCCTTAAGGTCCCTTCAACATGAAATTGGTGATCTTTACGGGTCATATCTCGGAGTTCGCTTGAGGTATCATTAAACCATTAGGTGCTATGGGACTACGTGTCCAACGCCTACAATAACCTATCTCAATTTTTAGAGATTCAAGTTCATTTATATTTGGAAACACATTCTCGGTCAATGTCAAAACTTGAAGTGTTCCTTAGTTGAAATGGACAATATTGTGTATCTTTCAAACTGTTGGTCGTAGCATCAAACCGTCTATTCCAACAACTCCAAATGGTCGGGTAAACACTAGTGGAAACCTCATTTGGCACATAGAGTCGCTCGAATGCCACCGACCACTCTGGGCCACAGTGTCCCTCAAGGTCCCTTTAGCATGACATCAACAATCTTTATAGGGTCATATCTTAGAGTTCATGTTAGCTACCATAGAGCCATCAAGTGTTATGAAACCGTGTTGCCGAGGCCTAAAATAACCCGTCTCAATTTTTAGAGATTCAAGTTCATTTATATTTGGTGACACATTCTTGGTCGATGTCAAAACTTGAAGTGTTCCTCAGTTGAAATGGACAACATTGCGTATCTTTCAAACCGTCGGTCATAGCATCAAACCATCTATTCCAACAGCTCTGACTAGTCAGGCAAACACTAGTGGCAAGCTTGTTTGGCACACATAGTCGCTCGAACACTACCGACCACTCCAGGCCAAAGTGTCCCTCAAGGACCCTTAAGCATGAAATTGGTAATCTTTATGGGGTCATATCTCAGAGCTCATGCAAGGTAGTATCAAGATGTCAGGTGCTACAAGACCGCATTGCTAAGATCTACAATAACCTATGTCAGTTTTTAGAGATTCAAGTTGGTTTATATTTGGTGACACATTCTTAGTCAATGTAAAAAGTTGAAGTGTTCCTTAGTTGAAATGGGCAACATTGCGTATCTTTCAAACCATTGGTCGTAGCATCAAACTGTCTATTCCAACAACTTTGAATGGTTGGGTAAATTCTAGTGGTAACCTCGTTTGGCACATGGAGTCACTCGAACGCTGCCGACCACTCTAAGTTGAAGTGTCCCTCAAGGTCCCTTTAGCATGAAATTGGAAATATTTATGGGGTCATATCTTAGAGCTTGTGCGAGGTAGCATCAAACTATCAGGTGCTCCACGACTATGTTGTCGAGGCCTTCAATAACCTATCTCAGTTTTTAGAGATTCAAGTTGGTTTATATTTGGCAACACATTCTTGGTCAATGTCAAAACTTGAAGTGTTCCTCAATTGAAATGGACAACATTGTGTATCTTTCAAACCGTCAATCATAGCATCGAGCTGTCTATTCCAAAAGCTTTGAATGGTCAGGTAAATGCTAGTTGCAACCTTGTTTGGCACACACAGTCACTCAAATGCCACCAACCACTCTAGGCCAAAGTGTCCCTCAAGGTCCCTTTATCATGAAATTGACAATCTTTACAAGGTCATATCTCAGAGCTCATGCAGGGTAGCATCAAACCGTCAAGTGCTATAGGACCGTGTTGCTGAGACCTACAATAACCTATCTTAGTTTTCAGAGATTCAACTTCATTTATATTTTAAAACACATTCTCGGTTGATGTCAAAACTTGTAGTGTTCCTTAGTTGAAATGGGAATCATTGTGTATCTTTCAAACCATCAGTCGTAGCATCAAACCGTCTATTCCACTAGCTCTAAATGGATGGGTAAATGCTACTAACAACCTTGTTTGGCACACATTCATTCGAATGCCTCCAACCACTCTGGGTTGAAATGTCCCTCAAGGTGCGAGCAGGAGGATGAGTGCAAAAATATATTTAGATGTAAAAGGGCTTGTGGTCCATTTTGAAATTTGATGCAATACGATGTAATAAGCCTAAATGTATAAAGGCATGTAATAGGAGATGAATAACATTATAAGGTCAAAGTGCACCTAAAGGTGTCGTTAGGGGTCATTATGTTGATCCTAGCTTAGTAGAGTGATCTAAAGACCTAAAAGGTCTATAATGAATTTAATTTGGCCACTAGAACCTTTAAATGTTGTAAACACACTAAGAAGTGCCAAAGTGTGTGATTTGCCCATGTTGGCAAAACTGGCCTAGTAAGGCTTGTATGAGGGTTTTTAGTGTGTTAGGGTGTTTAAAGGTAAGTTAAACCTTTAAAAGGTTCAAGGCAATGTTATACATTCCTAAGAGATGGAATGTTGTTGAAGTTGACAACTTCTTGTCAACTAGACAACCAACTAAACAAGTAACTAATGGGTAATAGTCATTGTAATTGATTGTTACGGTTGTGTAGGGTAAAATCGGCCTTGAAAGATGTATTTTATGGGGAGTAGGTGAGTATTGGAATCATGTGGAGATGGATGTGTATTGAGGAAGCATTGTAGTTTTCATTCAATAAAATAAACTTTTATCTGCATATTGTTCACTATCTCGTGGGTACAGTAAGGGAACAAAAAGTTCTAATGATCATTTGTAATGTGTTTTTGGATTGGTTTTGATGTAAGGATACTCCTTTCATTGTGTTTAATTATTTATGCAATCATTTCTATGCTTTTATTGGTATTGAAGTCTAGGAATAGACTGGTGTTCTTGGAATCGGGACTGGTTCAAGGTATAGTCATATTTTGGGTCTGAAGCCTTGAAAATGTTGTGAATCTCCCACCCCTATGGTCACTATGATTGGTTGGAGAGTTAAAAAATGTAATATTATCCTTGTATCATACTAATCATATGCAGGGATTTGGAAAGGTGTGTATGGAGAACCACAAATGGTGGTAATTTGCTGATTGAGGGAGGCCAGTCTTACACCAGTCATAATGAAAGGTGATTTCCTTGAGAATGGAAGTGTTTAGTGGTGGATTATTTATGTATGGGACCATATTGAAGTTTTAGAACAATTGGTTTAGTCTGGAGATGATTGTGAAGGTCTCTTTGAATAGACCCTAGGTGTATGACCCTAGAAATAAGGGCTTAGTGGCTAAGAGCACAGGTTGTCCAGGTTTGGTGGGTTGGCGAAACCTGGTGTCTAGACCATGATAAGATGTTGTATGGGGTTATAATAAAGATGGAAGGCCTACGTGAATATTTGGTGTATGGTAGACTCTAGGTGCATTTGGGGCAGCCTAGAAGATGAGTCCTTGAGGGGACATTTGAAGTGAGAAGTTACCTCACCATTTGATAGAATGCAATTAGGGTATGGGAAAGAGACTAATACACACCACCTTTGCATCAATAGGAATTTATTTAAGTTCTTCAAGGTCTTCTATTTTAGATGGTATGGACTGGAGGCAAGAGTTGTATGGACTGGAGACAAGAGTTGTACGGACTGGAGGGAAGAGTTGTTAAATGGGTGAATGAGGCCTCTAGAAAAATGAAATCAGCAATTTTAAAGTAGTTTGTCTCAGAACAAGTTGGGTCAAATTTGGGATATGTTTTAAAACTTCTATAAGGGCATCCAGATCATTGATTATTTTTTGAAGTCTTTTGGGAAGATGTGGAGAAAAATGTCATTTTATGACTGGTGAAGGTTACTAGGAGAAGTCCTAGAATGATAGTTTGATAGTTTGGAGCCAACGAATGCAAGTGCATTGGGTGAAGCCTAGACAGTGGATCCTTATGAAGGATGTTTGATGTGAGAAGATTTTCTAACTTGTTATTGATTGTTCTTGTATTTCTATAAGGGTACGGGTTCAAAGTGTCTTACACACCATCTATGCATCACATTCATGTTCTAATAAAGTATAAATCATATAGTAGCAATATACATCGATAAACATACAAGCATAACTATAAGGCATGGGAAATTTACAAAGCATAAGACATCCACATAAACATAAATTAGTATACATCAATAAACTAGATACATGAATTTCATACCTAAATATAAAAAATATATATTTGTAGGGCATGAAGCAAAATATATATGTCCAATAATGTCATACATTGAATATATTCAATACAGTTAAACTGGCTTCCTCAAATCCAGATGGATGTAAAATGTATCAATTATACAATATAAAAAAATATGTCCACTAATACCATATAGGCATACAATCTATATCCCTAATCTAGTCCTTTCCCGCCAGGGGAAGAAAACAAATCTCGAGTTGTCTTCAATCATCACATCGATGGAGATGCAGTGAATGTTGTAGTCTTTCGAGTGCACTCACTAGTCCTTCTGTCTAGACTCTTCTGTAGCTCAAGCTGATAAAAAAAAATTTAAGCATCAATAACTAATATACATCAAAATTGAGCTATACAATGACATAAAATAGAATATTTTCTTACCACTAGCAAATAGTCACTATGTACATCCACCGAAGACGCATGCTGATGATCTGGAGTAATAAGTCCCTACAACAATGATCAAAATAATATTTAAAATACATACATGAATATCATTATAAAATTCAATACAAACTATTAAAATTAAAATTAAAATGAAGTGATCTCTTTCATACCTCAGTCAATGTTTCAGAACTAGCTACTATTGCAGCTACTCCACGATCCAAAGTATCATGAATAGGAGTCTCTGATGTCAATAACTAAAAATGAAACAACAAAAGTATTATGTAGTTATCAAGATTACATATATTTTTTACAACCCTACTAATGAATAAATGATACCTCTGTGAAGGTTCCACCGCATCCTTCAGTGTGTGGTGTCGATATTGAAGCTCCAACATTCAATTAGTACACATGTACATGGAAAATTATAAGATAGCCATTCATATAAGAACATACTACTGACATGTTAATTATAATGCATTATTACATATATACTTGTGGACTCAATGATGACATCACAAAGCCAGGTGAAAGAATGTGATCACCGCAATGACCACTTTGCCTTTGGATTTTGATCATAATTTATCTAGTAATTTAGTTATTCATTCATTTATTAATTAAATATAATCAAGTAAATCAAATTAACATGCAAATAAATATACCTCAAGGAAAGTGGCACAATTCCCTTCACTGTCTGTTATGAATGTCGATGGTCCACCAGTGAGCTAATGCACATGCACAATAAGTTATGATACAATTATTCATATAATTACATAATAATCAAATATATTAATTAAAATGTTTTATTTGATACATACTTATGGAATTGACGATGATGTGTAGAAGGGGACATGAGGATCATTGCCACTTCCACCGCCACTGACACTCTTGCCTTGAAATATTATCATAATCAATAGATACTAAATTAATTAGTTATTATTTTATAAATGAAATATGATCAAAGCAATTTAATGAGCTTGGAAATATTTACCTATGTGTCAATTCCAAATTTCATATTTAGAAAACCATCGGTCATCATTCCAGGATCCTCTTCCTCTCTCTCGATAGTACCAAATATGCACAAGGATCCACATGACTGACAAATATGCCCCCTCAAAGATTGACCATGGTTACCCTTAACTAAAGGAGTGGCACATTGAATGAAAGTCTCTGTCAGAGCACTAATCATGCCTAGTGTGTCCACCTCTACATGTTCCTTCACAATGTAAGGAATACTAACATGATCCACCTGTGGCTTGCCAATAGGAACCCTAGGTGTGTTAGGGTCACGATGTGCCCCCGCTCTATCAAATGATGACCCCCCTCCTCTATCCTGAGAATCTAGATAGTCAAAATAATTTGGCACCTCCTTGAGTACAAACTCGCAATAGAGTTTCCTCGAGAAATATATACCTGAACCTCATGATTTTTACAAGGAGGGGAATCAAAGACCATCCCCCATCTCTCCCAAAAGTTTTTTTTAATGTCTTCATATAAGCACCAATGAATTGGGAACCTCCTTGTTGTAGTTCTAAGAGTATCTATGTCCCCTGGTTTTTTAAAGAGTTTGCAAATGTCATCTTTTGTGACTTTTTTCTTTTTTATGTCCACATAAGATAATTTATTCGCATAATATTGTTTTTTTTCTTCTCTTTTATCCTTCCATAAATTAATTTTCCCACTAACCGAGCCTACGTGTGTCAAGATTTCTTCCAATGATTTTGCAAGTCTTTCCCTTCAAGGATTTGCACCAATAGAACTTTTTAACCTCCTAATTAAAGATTCTAATTCTTTTTTCCCTCTTTCAATTTGGTTGATCAAATTTTCTTGTATTCCAGGAGGAGGTTTCTTGATTGGTGGAGGCAGTTGAGGTTCATTTTGTTGGTTATTTTCTTCATTTGTTTCTTCATTCATTTCTTCATGAGGAGACAGAGGGTTTGGTTGATGGTTTTGTTTAGGGAGATCATTTCTTTCTCACAAGTAAAAAAATTAGATTTTAAAATCTTAATTACAGATAAAATCTAAGAAAATAAATTTTAACAAAACAAATTACTTCAAAATTGAAATTTTAATACAAATAAGAGACATGGGCTGTAAAAACACTTACCTCTTCTTCTGGATCGAGCTTGACGACGTCATGGAGCCATTCTGTATGAAAATTGATGGATGAATGAAAATAAATGAAATGAAATGGATTGAACAACAAGAGGGATTTGGCGTATGCGCTTGGGAAGCCCTTTTTAGCCGCAAATGCGGGTTTGTGGAAAGCAAATGGGCTTTCCCAAATGTAGCAAACACTTTATAGTGTTTTTACAAAGCGTGTGCATCCAATAGGGTGCACACACTATGGTTTAGTGTTTTTAAAAAGCGTGTGGGCCCTATAGGGTGCACACACTATGGTTTAGATTGCCCAAGCCTAAGGCTTGGGCAACCCAAGCCACAACGTGTGCACCCTATAGGGCACATGCGCTTTAGTGCATATGCACTATGGTTGATGGGGGACCAAAAATAAAAGAGGTGCCTTTTTGGTCTCCCATCTTTGTGCATATACCCTTGAGGAGGTTGATCTATACACCTTGTTATTGTTTGATACCTTCCCCTTCTCTTTGAGCCTAATTTGTTTGCATGCTTCACACATTTGGTGACATTACTATTTAGGTAATTTTATGGTATTCTAATTCTCATCCTATTTATTCAATTCAAATTCCTCTTTACCAGCTGGCACTACACTTGCATTCAAACTTGGTTGGCCAAAGCATATATTGAGAACATCATTTCAATTCAATGGAAAACCAGTAAAAAATAAATAGATTACCTATAAGGGCACATGTTGTAATAATCATTCAGAAATATATTAAAACTATAACCCACACAAAAAGACTAAGACTAAGCTTCATACCAGTAATCAAAAACCATTTTCAAAACTTTTTTTTTTTTGTCTATCATACTCTTTAGGAGAATGTTTGTCCCATCAATTTTTTTAGCTTCAACTTTCCAATTTGGATTTCTATTAGTGTGGTTCTATATTTTTCATGTTCATTTAAGCTTAACAATATAAACCCCACAAAAATGATACCAAAGGATAAGAAATCAAAAGTCTATGCAATGAAACTCATATGCAAAATGGTGACATATTAAGTGTTGTATGAAACCTTACTTTGATGTTGTATAGCCTTAAAGTGTTATCAATTTTCCACTTCCAATGGTGTCATGCTCAATATGATCTCCATCTACTGGAATAAAAAATAGTTGTAGAAACAAAGCTAAGTGGCCAAGACAAATCAATGTGAGATAAATAGAAACATGCATTCAAAATAACTTCATAGCAATATTTTCACTTTGTTTTGAAATAAATTTTTAAAAAAGAACAATCATTTATATCTACAATAGAAAGTGCAAAATAGTAGTTTATGTTCTATGTTAGACATGACATCACACCATCATCCAATATCAAATCATTAACGAGTCTTTAAAAATCAAACCTCAATGGGAAAAAGCATAATGACATTGTCAAACATAAAGGCTAATAGTAGATAGAGGAGAGGTCATTCGTAAATTATAAAATGTAGCCAGAAAATTATAGTGTTTTAGATATTTCTAGAGGTATAGCAACTCATAATAGGATTTTTCTTGATGGGGTCATGGGCATGGGGCTTCTGAATGACTGAGGAATTAACCCTTGTGCCCCAAATGTCACCAATTCTTCATATTCTATAGTAGCTTTGGTGATTATTATTTGTCAATATTTCACCAAACATTCATTTGAATTTGTATTCAAATATTGTAGTGAAATGTCATGAATTTAGTGGCTTGCCTTAACACTTCTTGAAAAATTGCATGCATATCTTGTTTGGGAGGCAAGGAGAGGCCATGGGGGCAGTGAGCCTAAAACATAGCACATGCGTTCATCGCATACTAAATAATCCCCCTATTTTCAAAAAATATTACACCAAACTCCTTTTTTTCACCTCTCTTCAATACCCAACTAGTACCCCCTGTACCCCTTTTCCTATATAAACCCCCACCCCTCTCTCCATAAAACCCCCTCCCACCTTTTCCTATATAGCACTCTATTGGGTTGAGGGGATGATACTATTTTACCCTTGGCCTTAATTTCACAAACTTTTACATGCAACTATTGGTAGTGTTGGACATAATTTTAGGTCTATACAACATGTTATTTTTGGTGTCCATCATTTTGGCTACAAGCATTCTATGATTCTCCTTTGGTGTATCATATTTATCATTGATAGATCAATTTCAAGGCTTTCCCAAATAGTAAGGTAGAATAAAAGAAATTGGAAAAAATAAGAATACCATTTTAGTGTTGGCCTTAATTATCAGGTTCAAATAGCATAAGGCACTATTGGTAAATTAAATTGCATTGAAAAACTATCACATGCAACTATTAGTGATGCTAAATAGAATTTGACCTTTAGACGTATATAACTATTATTGGCCATCATTTTGGATGAAATCAATATATGAATTTCTCTCCCCACATGCCATACTTATCATTCATAGGTTATCACATTTCAAGGCTTGGGTAGATAGTAACATTGAATGAGAGGAATTTGAAAGAATAAAAATGGTGCAATAGATTAATTTAGAGCCATTTGAATAGTGCTTCTAAAATTCAACACAATCCAACATTGTGTTCTTATCATTTGTATTTGTATTGTAATTTTCCCATGCCTCATTATTATCCATTTTTAATTATGCAATCTTCTTGTCACTATACATTCTGAATTTCAATTTTTAAAAATCTTGTAATATGTACAATCTAACATTCTAATTTTGTAAAGTGCATTCTCTTTTTAATTTTTATTATTGTGGTTACTAAATTTCCAAGCATATGCAATCTAGTATTTTATGTAAAATGGGAAGAGGAACTAATATGCAAGACAATGTCACATTGTAATTTAATAAGCAATAATTCTATCATTTTTACTTCTTAATATTGAAATTTGTTTATCTAATGCAATTATCTTCAATTTTTAGGTCACTTCAATTTTTCACCCAACATAATCCATTATTTCCTAAAATTGACTAGCATAAAAAATTGATTTAAAATAATTTCTACTCTGTTCTTCCAATACTCAACATGGTTAGATTCAACCATTAAAATCTCTTACTTCCTTAACGAGTCCAGATGTCAAAGTCTAATAAGTGTTTTGGAATTCAAACCACTAATCAAGCGCCAACTTTGTTTCCCATCTCCCCAATATCTCACTTGTCATCCAACTAATCAAATTAAATTATTCTTATGGTAATTGTGCACAACTTTAATTGCAAGTAATGTAGTCTTATCTATGTTATTAGTACTTGCCGATAGGCTAAGCAAGTACTATTGCATCTATTTTTGAGTTTTTAGTGTTAACTAGTGATTAAATAAAACTGTTTAGACCAATTAGAATTTTTAAGATTTTGTATTTTGTAATAAATTTCATATTTTGTAAAGTTAGATGCAATATTTTTAACTTTATAATTTATAAAAATCATTTTTCTATCATTTGATTGGCTATATTAGTTTGGGTCTTATACACGAAATTTCCAGATTTGTGGGCCACAGTGCATTATTTTTGTGACTTATTTCTATAAAAAATGTCATTTAGATTTTTGGAAACTAATTTCGTAAAAATTAAAAGATTATATTAAGTATATTATTTTATATTATTTATTATATTAATAATTTTGTACTTCAATTATATTTTATAACCAATTTAAATTATTAATATATAAATATTTATTATAATAAATTATTATAAATTTCATTATATTTTATATTATATTATTCAATATAATATAATATTAATTAACATGATATTATATTGCATTATATTATATTTAGTATATCATAATATATCAATATTTAATAAAATTATATATATATATATATATATATATATATATATATATATATATATATATATATATATATATATATATATATATATATATATATATATATATATATATATATATATATATATATATATATAACCATTTATTTATAAATTTGATAATATTATAAATATATGAATATTTTATTATTAAAAATAATTATAATTTTTTAAAAATTTATTATATTTTTAAAAATTAAATAATAATAATAATTAAATTTTAAAAATCTTAAAATAATTTAACTATATATTATATTAAAATATAATATTTCCAGCATTGATAAAAATGAAAATGAACAATTATACTTATTATTACATTAAAATATAATCAAATATAAGAATTTGAAATTAAAAAATTCTTTTGAATTATCTTTCATTAATTTAAAATTGTACTATAGCAATAAATTATATTCTACAATAACCTAAGTAAAGTAATAATAAATAAAAAATTAAAAACAAAGAAAATAAGAATAATCGTGTTACATAAAAATCTAATCTAAGTTTTAAAAATTTGAAATTAAAAAAATGTTTTATATAATCTTTTCAAAATGGACGCAGGCAAAAAGCCTTTCCTTCCATGGTGATCATAGGGTTTGATCATTTTCATTCCCTTCTGTTATTTCTTTTTCCTGCCACTGGTTGAGGCCGCCGCCAATGTAGGTTTCGCGACTGAAGTTTTGCAGTAAAAATACTTGCAGATTTCCATGTACAGGTACGCTTGGAATGTGAAGGCTTTAACTCCATTTCCTGTGCTTGTTTACCATATGTGTAACTTTTCATTTCATGTGTATTGAACCCTTGAATGCTTTCTGCTCTCTGTAATTGAGGGTTTTTGAGAGGGCCTTTCATTCTCAACCACCGTTTGATTACTTCATGACAATAAAGTAAAATAATAATTCAAAATTAAATTTATTAAATTAAAATTATTATTATTTAATTAACTCTAAATTCATGATAAATAATTTTATTTCAACATTTACAATACTATATAAGGCAAGTACTAGCCACTATGTGGCACTTGTTAATAAAAATAGTTAATATTTATTTTGAACTATATTAAATTATAATATGTATATTGCAACATTGATGATAAGCTATTGGTAGGTTTCTATAATATATAAAATTAAAAAAAATAATAATAATTTAAAAAATAATTTTTTCTTATATTTTTTGTTTCAATGATTATAAAATTTTATGATATTGCGAATTTCCATAGCTAAATATCTATAAAAAGAAGGCTAGGACTGATAGGATTGTTTTGTTTTAATTCAGCTACATAAGACAAAGCTTGTTTAGATAATTATGGATATAATTCAAACTAAATTCTATTAAAGAATTTTTTGTATCATTGTTTATTTCAAATTTATAATCTTCTATGCAAATAGATCTCACTAATAGCCATGTGGCATCAATGGAGACACAATTGGAAATATTTTTTTAAAAAGGTGCAATTTTTTGTAGAACTTATTTTCACTTCTAATATTAACAACAAAAATGGAATTATATTATTTATGGATCTTGAACTAAATTAATACATGTTGTTTTGATGTGTTATAGGGAATTTCGTGAAAATTTGTTAAGTTTTAGCTACCAAAATGAAATGAATGATACATCCCAAGAAGCCTCGCATAATTCTAGTTATGATTAGGTGATATTAATGGTGGTTGGAAAAAATAGATGTTTAAGGTTTAGTGCTAATGAAGTTTTTAAGATGAGAATAATTTGTTGAAGAGTAATTAATTGTATTGTAGACTATAAATTCTGAAATTTATTTTATTATATAAAATAAAATAAAAATTTAAAGTATAATTTCTAAAATAATTAATATAGATTTATAAGAGTTGTTCAAACAAAAATCACTAGTTGCAAGCCAAGGCCAAACTAAAAGGAAGAGAGGGGTGAGGAGATCACATGAGTTGTGAGGGAAGGATGCCAAAAGAGAGAGAAAATGCTAAAATGTCAATCGTTGCTTACAACCATTAGATTAAACTATCTCAAAATTATAAAATCACGAGACATGTATAATAATGTAATCATATCCAAAAAGTATCTAAATATAAAATATAAAGATAATTAATTAAAATCTACATTTATATGTTTTTATCTATACTAATAAATATAAGACCTAATAATCTTTTAGATGCTTATAATTTTAAAAAAGTCAATAATAAAATTAATGTAATAAATGATAATGAAAATTAAAATGAAATTAATATTATGAATATCAAAATTTTAAAATTAAATTTATATTATAAATAGTAAAATTAATAAATACAATTAGATCAATTTATTATATACTATTATAATATATAAATATGCATAATTAAATATATTTTTCTAACTTTTTTCTTGAACTATGAAATAAATAAAATTTAATTTTAAAAAATAAAATTAATAAGATCTTACTCGAAATGTTTTTACCCTTTGTTTGCGTGTGATTTTATTTTTTGTTTTAACTATCCTATGAACTCCATCTTTGCATTGATCGCTCATATCGGGTAAAATGTAGGGGCCATTATGTTTATGGAAGAATAAAGAAAACAGGAAAATAGCTGCACATTTTGTATAGTGCATAATTCCGAAAAATCCATCCATATCGTTCAGCATGTTTTAGCCAATCAGAAGGATGGTAGCTAATTTTATAATTTAGCTATTTTATTTTGTCAAATATTAAAATATAATATTATTAAAAAAATGGAATTTGATTAGCTGAAATTGAATTTTTTAATCACCAGTTAAAAGGATGTCTCTATTCATGAAGCTTTGTGGATCAATAATTTTTTTAATTAAATAATTTGCTACATAAAATTTATCAACCATAATTTACATGCTTTATACAATTCTGAACAAAGAAAAATACATCTTTCCATAAATAAATTACATTTATCAAATTATTGGTCTATCTGATACCTCTTAATCTATCTACAAAACTAATGACAGCCTCATCTAAGAAATGGATGTATCTTCTTCTCCAATAACTTTTGCAAATCAGGATTCCAAATAAACCCCACCACCCAATAGCAAAACATGCCATCCACTCTACATACCAATGCCATGGAATTTCTGCTCCCTCTTCGGCATTTTCTTTTGGATGATGAGCCATAACAGAATTTGATTTCTCCCCACATTTACATGTTTTATTGTCAAGTGGAAACCCACAGAGACTAGGGTTCTTAGAGAAATCGGTAGCCAAGAATGTTGCAAATTGACGCCCTATTGGGATTCTTCCACAAAACATGTTGTTAGATACAATGAAATTACTCATAAATGTGAGGTTTAGTAGTTCAATTGGAATCCTACCATGCAATTTGTTATTTGAAAGGTCTAGTGACTCTAATTGCTCCAACATTCCAAAGCTCATTGGAATCTCTCCAGTAAGACTATTTCTTGATAAGTTCAATGTATGAAGACCTCTAAGGTTTCCAATTGTTGATGGAATATCATTTGATAATTGATTTCCAGATAGATCAATGTAGGTAATAAGTAGTAGAACTGAACTGACATACACCTGATCCAATCCCTTATTGCTCACTTGGATCTCTTCTTTGTAATAGTAGTAATCATTATGATTACTCCTATTTAATCTTTTTACTTGTGCATCCATTATAGCTGTTAGATTTCCCAATTGTGCTGGGATGGGACCAATCAAATCATTATGTGAAATATCTAGCACATGCAATTTGGAAAGATTGCTTAATTGGTGTGGAATGTACCCTTGGAGTTTATTTGACCTCAGAATAAGTATCATCAAATCAGAGAATTTTGATAGCCAAAGGGGCATATTTTCCACTATATTATTGTTGCCCACATCTAAAATCTGCAAGCTGGAGCAATTTTGAAGGCTTGATGGTAAACTTCCCTTGAGCATATTTTCATTGAGCTGCAATGTCACAAGATAGCTTAGCATTCCCATCTGAGCTGGAATCTCCCTAGTCAAATTATTCTTCCCCAAGTTCAATCTTGTTAAAGAGGAGCAATTACTCAATCTGGATGGTATTTTTCCAAATAATCTATTCTTTGAGAGGTCTAGCACTTGCAGTCTTTGTAGACGACCAATGGTAGAAGGAATGCCACCACTAAAATCATTTTCTGCAAATGACAAGAATTCAATGTTGTATAAAAGCTTGCCAATCTGCACAGGGATGACACCTGTAAATCCATTTTGTGATAGATCCAATAGTTGAAGACCTTCGGAAGCTATTGAAGGAGCTGGAAGGAGACCATTCAATTGATTCTTATGTAGGTCTAAAGAGTAAAATGAACTTATGATCAAGGTGAAGGGTAATTGACCTTGCCAATTATTGTATGATAGATTCAAGAATCATAGATTAGGTAAATCTCCTAGCCAAGATGGAATGTTTCCCCATAGATTATTTTGAGAGAGATCTAAATGATCTAATTCATATTGTGTTGAAAGGAATGGAGGTAAAATACCTTCAATATTACAGGAAGCCAATTCCAAAGTTGAAAAAGATAATGGAGGTATCCAATCATGGTCAATTTGGATAGTTAATTTATTATAGGAAAGATAAACTTCAAGGTTTTTACTATTACTTATGAAAGTATCAAGAGAAAAATTATCTTGCAGGTTGTTGGAAGAGAGGTCAATAGTGTCCACATGAGGGAGAAGGGCAATACAAGCGGGAATGGTACTGTTTAGTTGATTTTCATCGAGGTGAAGCTCTCTCAAGGATGAAATGTTACACAATGAGGAAGGTATTTCACCACTAAATTTATTGTAGGACATGTAGAGATGAGTCAACGATGAAAGAAGACCAACTAATAGAGGTATAATACCACTAAGCTCATTGTTCTCAAGTCGGAGTTCAGTCAAAGATGAAAGTTGACCAATTGAAAAAGGTATACTACCATTGAGTTCATTGTAAGATAAAGAGAGATGAGTCAATGATGGAAGTTGACCAATTGAGAGTGGAATCTCTCCACTGAATGAGTTTCCACTAAGATCAAGCCATTGGAGACCAGAGATGTTGCCAAGGGAAGAAGGAATAATACCTTCCATCATTCCATTACTCATATCAAGATAGAAGAGTGAGGAAATATTTCTAATACAAGGTGGAATGCTCCCCGTTATATTGGTATCTTCCAAATCTAATGTAGTCAACTGTGGCCATTTGTTGCATGATATTTGACCTATGTCTCCACTCAATAATGGGTTTTCAAACAAGCTAAGCTCTTGCAAATGAGGCATATTTCCCAACCATGAAGGCAGTATAGAATTAAGGTTGTTTTCAGCTAAAATAAGATGGGAAAGGGAGGTGAGGTTTTGGACAACGTTGGGGATGTGACCTGATAATTGACACTGGAAAAGGTTTAAGTAATGGAGATGGTGGAGATGAGAAAGGGACGCTTCCAAATTTTGACTTGTCATGGTCAACACTACACTTGCAAGAGACAAATATTTTAACTCTTGCAACTTCTCTATCCACCTTAGACTAGAGCTGTACAATTCTCCCCCAGTTTCATCATACACCAAATTCTCTGTTGAGAACTTATAAAAATTGGCCTTAGAAACATCTAAAAATTGCAAACGAGAGAGATTACCAAGCTCCAATGGAATTCTACCCTGAATATAATTCATGGCCAAGTTGAGGTGAGTCAAGGTGTGTAGGGAGCCAAAATCCATAGGAATTTCACCTTTAAAATAGTTTCCAGAGAGATCGAGATGCCTTAAATTTTGAAGACCAAATAATTCTGGAAACATTAAACAATTATTTAAGATTGTTTTCTAAAATAAATAAAATATAAAATTATTATTGATTATATGACAATTCAAAACATATATAAATAAAATAAACGCTAAATAATAATATTATTTTTATAAATGCAAACTTTAAAAAATTTGAAATAGAAAATGGCTCTAGCTAGAAAAGTACCTCTTGGTAGATGGCCGATGAAGTAATTCTCGCTCAAGTCCAAATATTCCATGTGCTTTAATTGAAACAAAACTGGAACAAGAGTTTTATAAGGATGAGTATAGTTGAAGTACTTATAAATATAATTCTTGGAGAAGCGGAGCCGGATGATGTGGGAGGAGGAGTGGCTGCATTGAACACCAGACCACTCACAGCAATTAAACCCCCTCCATGACTCATATTTCTTGGCTCCATCTGAATCCATGTAGTCATCTGATCTGAATGCATGAGATCTGAATACTCATTCTTGAAAGCAAGGAGGTCATCTTTCTCATGTGGGAAGCATGAAGGATAGCAGGTTGTACATACACAACAGCATGCCACCACAATAAACAAGCATAGCATAACAGATAATCTCTCCATTTTAACAACTGATGATCTCTGCAGCAAAGTTTAATCAAAAAATAATGAGATTGGATTTAAATAACTGCCAAACATTATATTGAAGAAAGAAAGAAAATAGAGAAGAAAGAAATGAAGAAAGAATAGAGGTTACCTCCAGAACAGGGCAGGAGGTTAACTGTGTGTGATAAGAAGATGGGTATGATGGTATTTATAGCCAAAGATTTCCATATAATGATAGACAGCTGGAGAAATGACATGACATTGCGTATGGAAGAAGAAATGTATTTCCAAGTGACTCCTGACTTTGGCAAAAGACAAGATTGACTTGACTGGCAATGAGAGTAAGACATGGCATGGGTGATGTATATTTCATTGTCCATGAATTTCCAAGAGACTCGTGACTTGGGCAAATACAAAATTTAGTTGACTAAAAATGAAACTCGAAAATATCTTCTTCTTTTGTATGTTATGAGGCAAAAACTAGAATTGTAGCAAACAAAATTAACTTGACAAGTAGTAACAAAAAATTACGAACAGATTAAATTCTGTCTCTCTCACGTCACGAAGTAAACCAAGTCAAGTCAAGCAAGATAGTGAGTTTCGCCATTATTATGTCCCACTTTCATCTCTTTTTCTCTGAAAACCGTGGACAACTGGATGGTCGCCATGATTTTTCTTTCCACGCGAGTGATTTAAACTGACTTTGAATGAGTCGTTCCTTAATTTCTACAGATTAATTGTACAATCTGCCCTTTCTCAGTTCCATCGATATCATCATTGAGGGGAAGGGTAGGAAACGGTAGCTATTATAGTTAATTTTGAGTATTTTAAATTTTTAAATGGTATATTGAATTTTATTATTATTTTTTAATTGTTTTGATATGTGATTAAGTAATTATAGTTACTGTTTTGGTTTCTAATTAGTTATGACAAATACTATAGAATTCATTATACATGCAAAGATTAAAAAAGATTATTTTGAGTTGATGTGTCATAAATATTTCTTATCGTCTTATCAGTCTTAACTTTAACCTTAAAAATTTTGAGCAATTGGTCCAATTCTTATGCAAAAATGGTATTCTTTTGGTACCAATAAAATTGCACAATTGATCTAATTATTAACTTTTTTTTCTAACTATTTTTTAAAGATATTTGACCCACAAGATGATTTCTTAGTAAATTTTTAATTAACAAAATTCAATGGACAATAAGTGAAACATGGGACCCTCATATTTTAGATACATAAATATAATCCTTAATTAATTTTAATGTTTTCCTATTAGATTTTTTTTATGTCAATTTTTATATGTTCTATATTTCAACGTCAAATGATTTTTATTGATTCAATAAGTGATAAAAAGTAAAAAAGTGAATATCATCCATATTGAGGGGAATTAAAAAAAAATTGTCCTTAATGATGTTGAAAATCAAAAAGCTATTTATAAACTTATTTAATCTAACCATGAATCTAAAATCTATAAATTAAAATTAACAAACATAAAATTAACCAAGCTATACATGCATTTAGACGTGGTGGGAGATGTGAAAGGAAAAAGATAATGAATTGATTAAATAAATAAATAAACGCTATTATTTTATAATAGAGGAAGAGGATAATGAATTGATTAAATAAATAAACTATTTTCTTAATAAGGACAAACAATTTTAAAAGTATTAACAATGTAGTGGAATAGTGGCATTTGTGTTTGAAGTTTGGAAAAGCATTCCAATGGCAGTTAATGAATTTTTTTAAAAAAGATTGAGAGCTAGTACATATCTGAAGCGAGTTGACGTGTTCATGTTTTTTATGGTGTCATAATAATGTAAAATTGATGAACTACAACTAATTTGAATGAACTGTATAACTTGAAGATCTGTGATTTGAGATCGCTGAATTGATGATTAGATATGTAAGATGATTAAATCAATAATATGTTGTCATTGATGTCAACTAAGTTTTGACAATACTTATCTTGTAAGTTACTATACCCAAACATCTGTAGAAAGAAGAAGGAAAAAAGATGAAGAATAGATATATCTACATGAGAAAGATGGAGATGACAGATAAGGATAAGGAATACATTGGGTAACTTTTTGATGAGTCTATGACCTTGTGTTATTGACTTTATTATGTTGCATTCATCTATGATGAAGGATAGAGCAAAAATGCACAAGGCAGTGCAGTCAGTTAAAGAAGCATTTCAGTATACACCGAGCAGTGTAGTGTATACCAAGTACGGTATAAACTGAGCTTGTGTTCACCGATGCATTTTTTTGTTAACCGAGATGAAGAAAAGAACTAAATGATAAGTTTAGCCGATAAGGATTGATGAGTTGTTGATGAAGGGTGCTCCCCTTAATACCACAAACACATAACAGAAATAGAGAAACAACAACAATATGCAAGAACAGAAAATTGGCTTCTTATTATCTCCACAAATGTGGAATTACAAACTTTCAGAATTACAATATGCAAAGCCCCATGGGCATTCCCTTACAATATTCTTTAGGACAAAGCCTCGAATCAATACCCAGATCTACTACCCAGAACTATTCTAAACTGCCTAAGACAATAATACAGCCTTCCTTATATAGGCAATTTTTCACCGCCTGGGAAGGTTCCAGAAATTTAGCCCTAAGGGCCGACCAAACTTAGAATTATTTTATTTTTTTCAATTTATTACATCAAAGTCGGCTCAAAATAACTTCTGAAACCCGAACAGAAATTTTGAAGGAAAATTATTTTCCGCCATTTCAGGTGACCCGACTTCCGGAGATCATAAATCATCACCAGTTGACCCGATTGACTATTATAACCCCATTTCAGAAACGCCACGAAGCGCTCTACAGGCTTGACTAGTGCAAGTGTTCGTCACCCAAATTTTTGACCTCATCCGGGGCCTCTAAAGCCTTCAAAACTGAGTTCGAAGTTCCTGTACCCTGCTGCCAATACCGAAAATCTTCAATATCTTCCAATATACACTTGATCTGGCAATGAAACTTTACTGGCAGACTTATATGACCAAAATGAACCTCCAAGAAAGAAATCAGATCATTCTGAGCACATACAAAAATTACCAAAAATAGTAACTTTCCATAAATAGCAGCTCTGCACAAAATAACCCTTATTGAATACAAAAACAAAAATATTTTTGGGTGATGCAAGATTGCTTTTACACCCAGGATGCTCCTGCATCAGACACCTGAGGTAATTTGAGAAGTGACCCTGTCACGACTCAGGTGTGCAGAGGAAAATCAAGACGGTTAACCTCCTCCTTTGTTATCCATGATGAATCTTCAATAGGTCCTCCTTTCCATTTGACCAAATACTCTTCATATGTCCTGTTCCTTGTGCTTCTGCCAACACGACTGTCTAATATGTCTTCAATCTCCTTAGTGTCTGAACTAGTTGCTGGAATACTCCACTGTGCTGCTGTGATCTCATCTTCAACACCTCCTTCATGATACTCTATCAGATCTGAAATGTTAAACACTGGTGAAATATTTAGCTCAGTAGGCAATTCTACCTCATATGCGTTTCCTGAATCATGTTTCTTCAGTATCCTACATGGTCCAAACTTCTTCATTTTCAGCTTGTTATATGTACCAACTGGAAACCGCTCCTTTCGCAAATGAACCATGACTTCATCACCAACTTGAAATTTCTTATACCTCCTTTTCTCATCTTCCTTAGCCTTATACCGTGCGTTCATCTTGGTAATATGCTTCCTCACCTCTTCATGGATATTCTTCAAGTGTTCTGCAAAATCCTCAGCTTCAGCACTACTTATTTCTCCTTTATCTATCTTCCTCAATTCAGATGCATTTCTTGGACTACTTCCATATACAATCTGGAATGGTGATTTACCAGTGCTCTTTTTGACAGAATTATTGTATGCAAATTCTGCCTGTGGTAAAATCAAATCCCATCCTGTTGGCTTATCTCCAACCAAACATCTCAGCAAATTTCCCAAACTTCTATTCACCACCTCTGTCTGTCCATCAGTCTGTGGATGATGTGATGAACTGAACTTCAAATCTGTCTTCAACTTCTTCCACAATGTATGCCAGAAATATCCAACAAACTTAGTGTCCCGATCTGAAACTATGGTCTTTGGCAAACCATGAAGTCTCACTACTTCTCTGAAAAACAATTTTGCTACATGAACAGCATCATTAGTCTTCTTGCAGGGAATGAAATGTGCCATCTTTGAAAATCGGTCAACTACTACAAAAATTGAATCATGTCCCCGCTGAGTCCTCGGTAAACCAAGAACAAAGTCCATAATGATATCCTCCCAAGGTTTCTCTGGTATAGGTAATGGCTGATACAACCCTGTATTCTGCTTCACTCCTTTCGCCATCTGACATACTCTGCAACTCTGTACAAACTTCTTCACATCTTGCTGCAACTGCGGCCAATAATAATTCTCACTAACCAAACCAAGGGTTTTATCACGACCAAAATGTCCAACCAATCCTCCACTATGCTTCTCCTTGATGAGATTCTCCCTCATAGAACTTCGTGGAATGCACAACTGACTCCCTCTGAATAGCATATCATCCTGGATGATGAAATCCAACCATTTCGTCCTGTCTAGAGTAACAGGTTCTGTACAAGCTTTTCAAGCTTCACCAAAATCAAGATCCTCTGGATACAAATTCTTGAGTTCCTTGAACCCAACCACTTCAATCTGCATTTCTGTCAGCAATAGTTGCCTTCTGCTAAGAGCATTTGCAACCCTATTAGACTTTCCACTCCTATGTTTCAAAACAAATGTATAACTCTACAAAAACTCAACCCATTTCAAATGCCTCTGATTCAACTTTCCTTGACTATTCAAATATTACAAAGCTTGATGATCAGTATACAAAACAAACTCCTTAGGAAGCAGATAATGTCTCCACTTCTTTAATGCCTGAACTATAGTATAAAATTCCTGATCATAAATAGAATATTTTCTCTTGGCATCATTTAACTTCTAACTGAAATAAGGAACAGGTTTACCTTCTTGGCTCATAACAGCTCTTATTGCAGTACCACTAGCATCACAATCTACTTGAAACACCTTATTAAAATCTGGAAGTGCTAAAACAAGTTATTCTGTAACTTTTTGTTTCAACAATTGAAAACTCTTTTCTGCCCCATTAGTCCACTTAAATTCTTTTCTATCCCCTCTCATTGTTTCAGTCAAGGGTCCACAAATACTGCTAAAGTTTCTGATAAACTTTCTGTAAAAGCTAGCTAGACCATGAAAAGATCTTACCTCAGTAGCATTCCTTGGAGTAGGCCATTCAAGAATAGTCTGTACCTTCTCTGGGTCCATTTTCAGACCTTCTTCTGAAACTACAAATCCCAAATACACTAACTCTTTCTTCACAAAACTGCACTTCTTCAAATTAATCAACAATTTCTCTTCTCTCAACTTCTCAAATACCATACGAATATGCATCATATGCTCATCCAATGTCTTACTAAAGATCAAAATATCATCTAGGTAAACAATGACAAACTTACCTAGAAATTCTTTCAGAACCTCGTTCATGAGCCGCATGAAAGTGCTCGGTGCATTGGTTAGCCCAAAAGGCATGACTAACCACTCATACAGTCCTTCCTTTGTCTTGAAGGCAGTCTTCCATTCATCTCCTTCTCTGATCTGAATCTGATGATATCCACTCTTCAGATCTATTTTTGAGAAATACACAGCTCCACTCAAATAGTCCATAATATCATCCATTCATGGCAATGGAAACCTGTACTTGATTGTGATCTTGTTTATTGCCCTAGAATCTGTACACATCCTCCATTCTCCATTCTTCTTTGGTGCTAATACCGCAGGTACAGCACAGGGACTCAGACTCTCTCAAATCAATCCTTTTTGTAACAGTTCATGTACTTGTCTGTTCAACTCCTCACTTTCTGCAGGTGTCATTCTGTGTGCTGCCTTATTCGGCAAACTCACTCTTGGGATCAAGTCCATCTGATGACTGATCTTCATGACTGGTGGTAATCCATCAGGCATGTTATCGAATACAATATCTTGAAACTCATTCAACAAATCTGCAACTTCTACAGGAACATCTTCTACTTCCTCTTTACCAACTTTTGAAATTAAAGCAAAACATACATGCTCATGCCTCATACCATCTAGGAATTTTCTTCCATCAACAAATGTTATTCTTGCATTACCACATACCTTTTCTTCGGTCTCCTTCAATGGCTTTAGCTTATGTCGCACTCCATCCTTTGTCAGGGAATAGGTATTCGCACGACCATCGTGTACAGCACATATGTCAAACTACCATGGTCTACACAATAACATATGACATGCATCCATAGAGATGATATCACATAGTACCTCATCTTGGTACCCGCCGATCTTGAACTTCACTAGGCATTGTTCATTGACCATGACCTTGTGGTCATCCTGTACCCAGGCAATCCGATATAGATGTGGGTGTTTCTGTCTCTTGAGCTTCAACTTTGTCACCATCTCTTCTGACACCAAATTGTCAGTGCTTCCACTATCAATAATCACATCACAACATTTACCTTCACACTTGCACCTGGTGCGAAACAGGCTCCTCCTTTGCTCAGGTTCATTCTCACCACTCAACAGGACTCTTCTGTTAATCAACGTTTCTCCTCTTTCAGCATCTTCAGAATTTGATGATCTGGCATCTTCATCTACATGTGCAACTCTGGCCTGGCCTTCATTTCTCTTGTCCGTTCTGCCTTGGCGCTGAGGACATTCAAATGCCCTATGACCTTCTTCTCCACAGTGGAAACATGTTCCACGGAAGCCACCTTTTCCAGATCCTTGTCTTCTTCCTCTTCCTCTCTGATCTCTATTATTCTGATCCTTGAAGCGATTAGAATTATTTCCTCGCTGATTCTGACTGCTACTGGCCTCATCCTTCTTCTTCGGATCTTCATTTCGGCCACCATATGACCGTCCACCATGACCTCTTCCGTTTTGTCTGCTCTCAAACTTCTTGTTCAACTTTTCCTCTACTTTTAGGGCAAACTGGTATGCCTCTTCAATACTGTTCATTCGAACCAGATTCAGCTCCTCCTGAATGCTTGGCCTTAACCCATTAAGATATCGGGCAACTTTCTCCTTATCAGCTTCTGCATGGCCTGTTCTGATGAGAAGTCGATAGAACTCCTCTGTATACTCCTGAACAGATCTTCCTGCTTGCTTCAAACTCTGCATTTTCTTCAGTAGGTCAAGCTCATAATCAACAGGAATGAACTGTCGCTTCAATTTATCCACCATCCGATCCCATCTTGTGATTTTATCTTTCCCTCTTCTATTTCGCTTCAACTGAATTTCTTGCCATCAGATCTTTGCATGACCTTTCAATCTGGCCTTCGCAAATTTGACCCTATCAGGATCGTCAACATCTTCATACTCAAAATATTCCTCACATTCATTGATCCAGTCAATCAATTCCTCTGGGTTAAGATTTCAAGAAAATGTAGGAACCTCAATCTTAGGTCTTTTCTCAATCTTGGAAATGGCCCGAAAAAGTCTTTCTTCCTCTTGGTTCACAATTTTGGCTTCTCCTTCTTGATATTCTTCTTCGGCTTCATCCTCGCTTTCATTTCTGACATTAAGATTCATTCCTTTGTGAATCTCTTCTTGCAATGCTTGCACTTGTCTCTGCAGCTCTCTAACCTCAGGTGTCACAGCACCAACTCTTCCGCTACGTTCTCGTCGTGGAGGCATTTTCACGATGCGCGCTGAAACCCTAACCCCGGTCCTGGTGCAAACTGCCTCACAGTCGGTGATCTATTTACACACTCAAGAACTCCCGCTCTGATACCACTTGATGAAGGGTGCTCCCCTTAATACCACAAACACATAACAGAAATAGAGAAACAACAACAATATGCAAGAACATAAAATTGGCTTCTTATTATATCCACAAATGTGGAATTACAAACTTTCGGAATTACAATATGCAAAGCCCCATGGGCATTCCCTTACAATATTCTTTAGGACAAAGCCTCGAATCAATACCCAGATCTACTACCCAGAACTATTCTGAACTGCCTAAGACAATAATACAGCCTTCCTTATATAGGCAATTTTTCACCGCCTGGAAATGTTCCAGAAATTTAGCCCTAAGGGCCGACCAAACTTAGAATTATTTTATTTTTTTCAATTTATTACATCAAAGTCGGCTCAAAATAACTTTTGAAACCCGAACAAAAATTTTGAAGAAAAATTATTTTCTGTCATTTCAGGTGACCCGACTTCCGGAGATCATAAGTCATCACCAGTTGACCCGATTGACTATTATAACCCCATTTCGAAAATGCCACGAAGCGCTCTACAGGCTTGACCGATGCAAATGCTCGTCACCCAAATTTTTGACCTCATCCGGGGCCTCTAAAGCCTTCAAAACTGAGTTTGAAGTTCCTGTACCCTGCTGCCAATACCGAAAATCTTTAATATTTTCCAATATACACTTTATCTGGCAATGAAACTTTACTGGCAGACTTATATGACCATAATGAACCTCCAAGAAAGAAATCAGATCATTTTGAGCACATACGAAAATTACCAAAAATAGTAACTTTCCATAAATAGCAGCTCTGCACAAAATAACCCTTATTGAATACAAAAACAAAAATATTTTTGGGTGATGCAAGATTGCTCTTACACCCAGGATGCTCCTGCATCAGACACCCGGGGTAATTTGAGAAGTGACCCTGTCACGACTCAGGTGTGCAGAGGAAAATCAAAACGGTTAACCTCCTCCTTTGTTATCCATGATGAATCTTCAATAGGTCCTCCTTTCCATTTGACCAAATACTCTTCATATGTCCTGTTCCTTGTGCTTCTTCCAACATGACTGTCCAATATGTCTTCGATCTCCTTAGTGTCTGAACTAGTTGCTGGAATACTCCACTGTGCTGCTGTGATCTCATCTTCAACACCTCCTTCATGATACTCTATCAGATCTGAAATGTTAAACAATGGTGAAATATTTAGCTCAGTAGGCAATTTTACCTCATATGCGTTTCCTGAATCATGTTTCTTCAGTATCCTACATGGTCCAAACTTCTTCATTTTCAGCTTGTTATATGTACCAACTGGAAACCGCTCCTTTCGCAAATGAACCATGACTTCATCACCAACTTGAAATTCCTTATACCTCCTTTTCTCATTTGCCTTAGCCTTATACCGTGCGTTCATCTTGGTAATATGCTTCCTCACCTCTTCATGGATGTTCTTCAAGTGTTCTGCAAAATCCTCAGCTTCAGCACTACTTATTTCTCCTTTATCTATCTTCCTCAATTCAGATGCATTTCTTGGACTACTTCCATATACAATCTGGAATGGTGATTTACCAGTGCTCCTGTTGACAGAATTATTGTATGCAAATTTTGCCTGTGGTAAAATCAGATCCCATCCTGTTGGCCTATGTCCAACCAAACATCTCAACAAATTTCTCAAACTTCTATTCACCACCTCTGTCTGTCCATCAGTCTATAGATAATGTGATGAACTGAACTTCAAATCTGTCTTCAACTTCTTCCACAATGTACGCCAGAAATATCTAACAAACTTAGTGTCCTTATCTGAAACTATGGTCTTTGGCAAACCATGAAGTCTCACTACTTCTCTGAAAAACAATTCTGCTACATGAACAGCATCATTAGTCTTCTTGCAGGGAATGAAATGTGCCATCTTTGAAAATCGGTCAACTACTACAAAAATTGAATCATGTCCCCGCTGAGTCTTCGGTAAACCAAGAATAAAGTCCATACTGATATCCTCCCAAGGCTTCTCTGGTATAGGTAATGGCTGATACAACCCTGTATTCTGCTTCACTCCTTTCGCCATCTGACATACTCTGCAACTCTGTACAAACTTCTTCACATCTTGCTGCAACTGCGGCCAATAATAATTCTCACTAACCAAACCAAGGGTTTTATCATGACCAAAATGTCCAGCCAATCCTCCACTATGCTTCTCCTTGATGAGATTCTCCTTCATAGAACTTTGTGGAATGCACAACTGACTCCCTCTGAATAGCATATCATCCTGGATGATGAAATCCAACCATTTCCTCCTGGCTAGAGTAATAGGTTCTGTACAAGCTTTCCAAGCTTCACCAAAATCAAGATCCTCTGGATACAAATTCTTGAGTTCCTTGAACCCAACCACTTCAATCTGCATTTTTGTCAGCAATAGTTTCCTTCTGCTAAGAGCATCTGCAACCTTATTAGATTTTCCACTCCTGTGTTTCAAAACAAATGTATAACTCTGTAAAAACTCAACCCATTTCAAATGCCTCTGATTCAACTTTCCTTGACTATTCAAATATTACAAAGCTTGATGATCAGTATACAAAATAAACTCCTTAGGAAGCAGATAATGTCTCCACTTCTTTAATGCCTGAACTATAGCATAAAATTCTTGATCATAAACAGAATATTTTCTCTTGGCATCATTTAACTTCTCACTGAAATAAGGAACAGGTTTACCTTCTTGGCTCATAACAGCTCCTATTGCAGTATCACTAGCATCACAATCTACTTGAAACACCTTATTAAAATCTGGAAGTGCTAAAACAGGTTGTTCTGTAACTTTTTGTTTCAACAATTGAAAACTCTTTTCTGCCCCATTAGTCCACTTAAATTCTTTTCTATCCCCTCTCATTGTTTCAGTCAAGGGTCCACAAATACTGCTAAAGTTTCTGATAAACTTTCTGTAAAAGCTAGCTAGACCATGAAAAGATCTTACCTCAATAGCATTCTTTGGAGTAGGCCATTCAAGAATAGTCTGTACCTTCTCTGGGTCCATTTTCAGACCTTCTGCTGAAACTACAAATCCCAAATACACTAACTCTTTCTTCACAAAACTGCACTTCTTCAAATTAATCAACAATTTCTCTTCTCTCAACTTCTCAAATATCATTCGAATATGCATCATATGCTCATCCAATGTCTTACTAAAGATCGAAATATCATCTAGGTAAACAATGACAAACTTACCCAGAAATTCTTTCAGAACCTCGTTCATGAGCCGCATGAAAGTGCTTGGTGCATTGGTTAGCCCAAAAGGCATGACTAACCACTCATACAGTCCTTCCTTTGTCTTGAAGGCAGTCTTCCATTCATCTCCTTCTCTGATCCGAATCTGATGATATCCACTCTTCAGATCTATTTTTGAGAAATACACAGCTCCACTCAAATAGTCCATAATATCATCCATTCGTGGCAATGGAAACCTGTACTTGATTGTGATCTTGTTTATTGCCCTAGAATCTGTACACATCCTCCATTCTCCATTCTTCTTTGGTGCTAATACCGCAGGTACAGCACAGGGACTCAGACTCTCTCGAATCAATCCTTTCTGTAAGAGCTCATGTACTTGTCTGTTCAACTCCTCACTTTCTGCAGGTGTCATTCTGTGTGCTACCTTATTCGGCAAACTCGCTCCTGGGATCAAGTCCATCTGATGACTGATCTTCATGACTGGTGGTAATCCATCAGGCATGTTATCGAATACAATATCTTGAAACTCATTCAACAAATCTGCAACTTCTACAGGAACATCTTCTACTTCCTCTTTACCAACTTTTGAAATTAAAGCAAAACATACATGCTCATGCCTCATACCATCTAGGAATTTCCTTCCATCAACAAATGTTATTCTTGCATTACCACATACCTTTTCTTCGGTCTCCTTCAATGGCTTTAGCTTATGTCGCACTCCATCCTTTGTCAGGGAATAGGTATTCGCACGACCATCGTGTACAACACATCTGTCAAACTACCACGGTCTACCCAATAACATATGACATGCATCCATAGAGATGATATCACATAGTACCTCATCTTGGTACCCGCCGATCTTGAACTTCACTAGGCATTGTTCATTGACCATGACCTTGTGGTCATCCTGTACCCAGGCAATCCGATATGGATGTGGGTGTTTCTGTCTCTTGAGCTTCAACTTTGTCACCATCTCTTCTGACACCAAATTGTCAGTGCTTCCACTATCAATAATCACATCACAACATTTACCTTCACACTTGCACCTGGTGCGAAACAGGCTCCTCCTTTGCTCAGGTTCATTCTCACCACTCAACAGGACTCTTTTATTAATCAACGTTTCTCCTCTTTCAGCATCTTCAGAATTTGATGATCTGGCATCTTCATCTACATGTGCAACTCTGGCCTGGCCTTCATTTCTCCTGTCCGTTCTGCCTTGGCACTGAGGACATTCAAATGCCCTATGACCTTCTTCTCCACAGTGAAAACATGTTCCACAGAAGCCACCTCTTCTAGATCCTTGTCCTCTTCCTCTTCCTCTCTGATCTCTATTATTCTGATCTTGGAAGCGATTAGAATTATTTCCTCGCTGATTCTGACTGCTACTGGCCTCATCCTTCTTCTTCGGATCTTCATTTCGGCCACCATATGACCGTCCACCACGACCTCTTCCGTTTTGTCTGCTCTCAAACTTCTTATTCAGCTTTTTCTCTACTTTTAGGGCAAACTGGTATGCCTCTTCAATACTGTTCATTCGAACCAGATTCAGCTCCTCCTGAATGCTTGGCCTTAACCAATTAAGGTATCGGGCAACTTTCTCCTTATCAGCTTCTGCATGGCCTGTTCTGATGAGAAGTCGATAGAACTCCTCTGTATACTCCTGAACAGATCTTCTTGCTTGCTTCAAACTCTGCATTTTCTTCAGTAGGTCAAGCTCATAATCAACAGGAAATGAACTGTCGCTTCAATTTATCCACCATTCGATCCCATCTTGTGATTTTATCTTTCCCTCTTTTATTTCGCTCAAACTGAATTTCTTGCCATCAGATCTTTGCATGACCTTTCAATCTGGCCTTCGCAAATTTGACCCTATAAGGATCGTCAACATCTTTGTACTCAAAATAATCCTCACATTCATTGATCCAGTCAATCAATTCCTCTAGGTTAAGATTTCCTGAAAATGTAGGAACCTCAATCTTAGGTCTTTTCCCAATCTTGGAAATGGCCCGAAAAAGTCTTTCTTCCTCCTGGTTCACAATTTCGGCTTCTCCTTCTTGATATTCTTCTTCGGCTTCATCCTCGCTTTCGTCTCTAACATTGAGATTCATTCCTCTATGAATCTCTTCTTGCAATGCTCGCACTTGTCTCTGCAGCTGTCTAACCTCAGGTGTCACAGCACCAACTCTTCCGCCAGGTTCTCACCGTGGAGGCATTTTCACGATGCGCGCTGAAACCCTAACCCCGGTCCTGGTGCAAACTACCTCACAGTCAGTGATCTATTTACACACTCAAGAACTCCCGCTCTGATACCACTTGATGAAGGGTGCTCCCCTTAATACCACAAACACATAACAGAAATAGAGAAACAACAACAATATACAAGAACTGAAAATTGGCTTCTTATTATCTCCACAAATGTGAAATTACAAACTTTCAGAATTACAATATGCAAAGCCCCATGGGCATTCCCTTACAATATTCTTTAGGAAAAAGCCTCGAATCAATACCCAGATCTATTACCCAGAACTATTCTGAACTACCTAAGACAATAATACAGCCTTCCTTATATAGGCAATTTTTCACCGCCTGGGAAGGTTCCAGAAATTTAGCCCTAAGGGCCGACCAAACTTAGAATTATTTTATTTTTTTCAATTTATTACATCAAAGTCGGCTCAAAATAACTTTTGAAACCCGAACAGAAGTTTTGAAAGAAAATTATTTTCCGCCATTTCAGGTGACCCGACTTCCGGAGATCATAAGTCATCACCAGTTGACCCGATTGACTATTATAACCCCATTTCGGAAATGCCACGAAGCGCTCTACAGGCTTGACCGTTGCAAGCGCCCGTCACCCAAATTTTTGACCTCATCTGGGGCCTCTAAAGCCTGCAAAACTGAGTTCGAAGTTCCTGTACCCTGCTGCCAATACCGAAAATCTTCAATATCTTCCAATATACACTTGATCTGGCAATGAAACTTTACTGGCAGACTTATATGACCAAAATGAACCTCCAAGAAAGAAATCAGATCATTCTGAGCACATAAGAAAATTACCAAAAATAGTAACTTTCCATAAATAGCAGCTCTGCACAAAATAACCCTTATTGAATACAAAAATAAAAATATTTTTGGGTGATGCAAGATTGCTTTTACACCCAGGATGCTCCTGCATCAGACACCCGGGGTAACTTTAGAAGTGACCCTGTCACGACTCAGGTGTGCAGAGGAAAATCAAGACGGTTAACCTCCTCCTTTGTTATCCATGATGAATCTTCAATAGGTCCTCCTTTCCATTTGACCAAATACTCTTCATATGTCCTGTTCCTTGTGCTTCTTCCAACACGACTGTCCAATATGTCTTCGATCTCCTTAGTGTCTGAACTAGTTGCTGGAATACTCCACTGTGCTGCTGTGATCTCATCTTCAACACCTCCTTCATGATACTCTATCAGATCTGAAATGTTAAACACTGGTGAAATATTTAGCTCAGTAGGCAATTCTACCTCATATGCGTTTCCTGAATCATGTTTCTTCAGTATCCTACATGGTCCAAACTTCTTTATTTTCAGCTTGTTATATGTACCAACTAGAAACCGCTCCTTTCGCAAATAAACCATGACTTCATCACCAACTTGAAATTCCTTATACCTCCTTTTTTCGTCTGCCTTAGCCTTATACAGTGCGGTCATCTTGGTAATATGCTTCCTCACCTCTTCATGGAAGTTCTTCAAGTGTTCTGCAAAATCCTCAGCTTCAGCACTACTTATTTCTCCTTTATCTATCTTCCTCAATTCAGATGCATTTCTTGGACTACTTCCATATACAATCTGGAATGGTGATTTACCAGTGCTCCTGTTGACAGAATTATTATATGCAAATTCTGCCTATGGTAAAATCAAATCCCATCCTGTTGGCTTATCTCCAACCAAACATCTCAGCAAATTTCTCAAACTTCTATTCACCACCTCTGTCTGTCCATCAGTCTGTGGATGATGTGATGAACTGAACTTCAAATCTGTCTTCAACTTCTTCCACAATGTATGCCAGAAATATCTAACAAAGTTAGTGTCCTGATCTGAAACTATGGTCTTTGGAAAACCATGAAGTCTCACTACTTCTCTCAAAAAAAATTTTGCTACATGAACAACATCATTAGTCTTTTTGCAGGGAATGAAATGTGTCATCTTTGAAAATCGGTCAACTACTACAAAAATTGAATCATGTCCCCGCTGAGTCCTCGGTAAACCAAGAACAAAGTCCATACTGATATCCTCCCAAGGCTTCTCTGGTATAGGTAATGGTTGATACAACCCTGTATTCTGCTTCACTGCTTTTGCCATCTGACATACTCTGCAACTCTGTACAAACTTCTTCACATCTTGCTGCAACTGCGGCCAATAATAATTCTCACTAACCAAACCAAGGGTTTTATCATGACCAAAATGTCCAGCCAATCCTCCACTATGCTTCTCCTTGATGAGATTCTCCCTCATAGAACTTCGTGGAATGCACAACTGACTCCCTCTGAATAGCATATCATCTTGGATGATGAAATCCAACCATTTCGTCCTGTATAGAGTAACAGGTTCTGTACAAGCTTTCCAAGCTTCACCAAAATCAAGATCCTCTGGATACAAATTCTTGAGTTCCTTGAACCCAACCACTTCAATCTGCATTTCTGTCAGCAATAGTTGCCTTCTTCTAAGAGCATCTGCAACCCTATTAGACTTTCCACTTCTGTGTTTCAAAACAAATGTATAACTCTGTAAAAACTCAACCCATTTCAAATGCCTCTGATTCAACTTTCCTTGACTATTCAAATATTGCAAAGCTTGATGATCAGTATACAAAACAAACTCCTTAGGAAGCAGATAATGTCTCCACTTCTTTAATGCCTGAACTATAGCATAAAATTCTTGATCATAAACAAAATATTTTCTCTTGGCATCATTTAACTTCTCACTAAAATAAGCAACAGGTTTACCTTCTTGGCTCATAACAGCTCCTATTGCAGTACCACTAGCATCACAATCTACTTGAAACACCTTATTAAAATCTGGAAGTGCTAAAACAGGTTGTTCTGTAACTTTTTGTTTCAACAATTGAAAACTCTTTTCCACCCCATTAGTCCACTTAAATTCTTTTCTATCCCCTCTCATTGTTTCAGTCAAGGGTCCACAAATACTGCTAAAGTTTCTGATAAACTTTCTGTAAAAGCTAGCTAGACCATGAAAAGATCTTACCTCAGTAGCATTCCTTGGAGTAGGCCATTCAAGAATAGTCTGTACCTTCTCTGGGTCCATTTTCAGACCTTCTGCTGAAACTACAAATCCCAAATACACTAACTCTTTCTTCACAAAACTGCACTTCTTCAAATTAATCAACAATTTCTCTTCTCTCAACTTCTCAAATACCATACGAATATGCATCATATGCTCATCCAATGTCTTACTAAAGATCAAAATATCATTTAGGTAAATAATGACAAACTTACCCAGAAATTCTTTCAGAACCTCGTTCATGAGCCGCATGAAAGTGCTTGGTGCATTGGTTAGCCCAAAAGGCATGACTAACCACTCATACAATCCTTCCTTTGTCTTGAAGGTAGTCTTCCATTCATCTCCTTCTCTGATCTGAATCTGATGATATCCACTCTTCAGATCTATTTTTGAGAAATACACAGCTCCACTCAAACAGTCCATAATATCATCCATTCGTGGCAATGGAAACCTGTACTTGATTGTGATCTTGTTTATTGCCCTAGAATTTGTACACATCCTCCATTCTCCATTCTTCTTTGGTGCTAATACCGTAGGTACAGCACAGGGACTCAGACTCTCTCGAATTAATCCTTTCTGTAACAGTTCATGTACTTGTCTGTTCAACTCCTCACTTTCTGTAGGTGTCATTCTGTGTGCTGCCTTATTCGGCAAACTCACTCTTGGGATCAAGTCCATCTGATGACTAATCTTCCTGACTGGTGGTAATCTATCAGGCACGTTATCGGATACAATATCCTGAAACTCATTCAACAAATCTGCAACTTCTACAGGAACATCTTCTACTTCCTCTTTACCATCTTTTAGAATTAAAGCAAAACATACATGCTCATGCCTCATACCATCTAGGAATTTCCTTCCATCAACAAATGTTATTCTTGCATTACCACATACCTTTTCTTCGGTCTCCTTCAATGGCTTTAGCTTATGTCGCACTCCATCCTTTGTCAGGGAATAGGTATTCACACGACCATCGTGTATAGCACATCTGTCAAACTGCCACGGTCTACCCAATAACATATGACATGCATCCATAGAGATGATATCACATAGTACCTCATCTTGGTACCCGCTGATCTTGAACTTCACTAGGCATTGTTCATTGACCATGACCTTGTGGTCATCCTATACCCAGGCAATCCGATATGGATGTGGGTGTTTCTGTCTCTTGAGCTTCAACTTTGTCACCATCTCTTCTGACACCAAATTGTCAGTGCTTCCACTATCAATAATCACATCACAACATTTACCTTCACACTTGCACCTGGTGCGAAACAAGCTCCTCCTTTGCTCAGGTTCATTCTCACCACTCAACAGGACTCTTTTGTTAATCAACGTTTCTCCTCTTTCAGCATCTTCAGAATTTGATGATCTGGCATCTTCATCTACATGTGCAACTCTGGCCTGGCCTTCATTTCTCCTGTCCGTTCTACCTTGGCGCTGAGGACATTCAAATGCCCTATGACCTTCTTCTCCACAGTGAAAACATGTTCTACGGAAGCCACCTCTTCCAGATCCTTGTCCTCTTCCTCTTCCTCTCTGATCTCTATTATTCTGATCCTGGAAGCGATTAGAATTATTTCCTCACTGATTCTGACTACTACTGGCCTCATCCTTCTTCTTCGGATCTTCATTTCAGCCACCATATGACCGTCCACCACGACCTCTTCCATTTTGTCTGCTCTCAAACTTCTTGTTCAGCTTTTCCTCTACTTTTAGGGCAAACTCGTATGCCTCTTCAATACTGTTCATTCGAACTAGATTCAGCTCCTCTTGAATGCTTGGCCTTAACCCATTAAGGTATCGGGCAACTTTCTCCTTATTAGCTTCTGTATGGCCTGTTCTGATGAGAAGTCGATAGAACTCCTCTGTATACTCCTGAACAGATCTTCCTGCTTGCTTCAAACTCTGCATTTTCTTCAGTAGGTCAAGCTCATAATCAACAGGAATGAACTGTCGCTTCAATTTATCCACCATCCGATCCCATCTTGTGATTTTATCTTTCCCTCTTCTATTTCGCTCCAACTGAATTTCTTGCCACCAGATCTTTGCATGACCTTTCAATCTGGCCTTCGCAAATTTGACCCTATCAGGATCGTCAACATCTTCGTACTCAAAATATTCCTCACATTCATTGATCCAGTCAATCAATTCCTCTGGGTTAAGATTTCCTGAAAATGTAGGAACCTCAATCTTAGGTCTTTTCCCAATCTTGGAAATGGCCTGAAAAAGTCTTTCTTCCTCCTGGTTCACAATTTCGGCTTCTCCTTCTTGATATTCTTCTTCGGCTTCATCCTCGCTTTCATCTCTGACATTGAGATTCATTCCTCTGCGAATCTCTTCTTGCAATGCTCGCACTTGTCTTTGCAGCTCTCTAACCTCAGGTGTCACAGCACCAACTCTTCCACCACGTTCTCGTCATGGAGGCATTTTCACGATGCGCGCTGAAACCCTAACTCCGGTCCTGGTGCAAACTGCCTCACAGTCGGCAATTTGTTTACACACTCAAGAACTCCCGCTCTGATACCACTTGATGAAGGGTGCTCCCCTTAATACCACAAACACATAACAAAAATAGAGAAACAACAACAATATGCAAGAACAGGAAATTGGCTTCTTATTATCTCCACAAATGTGGAATTACAAACTTTCAGAATTACAATATGCAAAGCCCCATGGGCATTCCCTTACAATATTCTTTAGGACAAAGCCTCGAATCAATACCCAGATCTACTACCCAGAACTATTCTAAACTGCCTAAGACAATAATACAGCCTTCCTTATATAGGCAATTTTTCACCGCTTGGGAAGGTTCCAGAAATTTAGCCCTAAGGGCCGACCAAACTTAGAATTATTTTATTTTTTTCAATTTATTACATCAAAGTCGGCTCAAAATAACTTTTGAAACCCGAACAAAAATTTTGAAGGAAAATTATTTTCCGCCATTTCAGGTGACCCGACTTCCGGAGATCATAAGTCATCACCAGTTGACCCGATTGACTATTATAACCCCATTTCGGAAATGCCACAAAGCGCTCTACAGGCTTGACTAGCACAAGCGCTTGTCACCCAAATTTTTGACCTCATCCGGGGCCTCTAAAGCTTTCAAAACTGAGTTTGAAGTTCCTGTACCCTGCTGCCAATACCGAAAATCTTTAATATCTTCCAATATACACTTGATCTGGCAATGAAACTTTACTGGCAGACTTATATGACTAAAATGAACCTCCAAGAAAGAAATCAGATCATTTTGAGCACATACGAAAATTATCAAAAATAGTTACTTTCCATAAATAGCAGCTCTGCACAAAATAACCCTTATTGAATACAAAAACAGAAATATTTTTGGATGATGCAAGATTGCTCTTACACCCAGGATGCTCCTGCATTAGTAATGATCCATAGAAGTGTGACACAATTATAGCACACAACTGTAACTAGGATTTAGTTGTTATAGAAATAGAAATCTTTAAAGTCTTTAGCTATATTGGAGTGGTAGATATTTGAAACAAGGTGTATACAGAACATAATTCTTCATACTTAATATAAGTATCCAAAATCTTATCTATCCACTGTGTTGATTTTCTAAGTTTTGAATTTGCTAATTCATTGCATAGAGTATCTATGCATATGTTGTTATTCCTTAGCTTTGATCTAGGATCAAATTAGTAGACTTTGGATAGGGCATAGACTCTTAGGGTTTACACAAGGATATTCATAAGTAGTGAGGGTTTGGGTGGTTGTATTTATGCCTTTGAATCTTTGAAAGAATTTTCTTGTTGTATTCTACTTGTACATTAGGATATTGCCGAGAGGATAAGGCACTGATCATAAGCAAGTATTTTCTATATTGATGTATGCCTGGTGATGTAGGGTTACATTCTTTTATTTTAAACAAATACCATATTGAACTCTTATCCTATTATGGTTGTTGTTGTATATATCTTACATGATAATGGAGGATCAATGAATCATTGGTTATCATTTATTATTCTCTTATCATCATCTGTTATATAAATCTAGAGAAGGTTTTGAAATATAGAATATTGAGCTCAATTAGGTGTACCCACCTTGGTTTTGTAGAGCCAGAAGTGCAGAGTCCAGTCTTATCCCTATAGTTGGTCTAGTTACGTACATATCTCCCCACATTTGGACCTAACCCCTCCTTAATAAATATGTCTTAGGTATATTGGTGTCTCTCTGAGTGTAAAATCCTTTTCAAGAACCAACAAAATGGTGACTCTACTGGGGAATAGAGATGCAATAGTCATGTTGAATCTACTTTGATATCTCTGGTGTTGTAAATTTGGTTAAATAATGCAAGTTCCAAGTTGATATGGACTCGTGGCCTGCTTATTTATCTTATCCAATAGTTGACCATTGAAAGCATAGAGTCATTTGTTTATTTTGAATATCCTCTAGCCCTTTGTTTGAGTTTGTAAATCCCCAAGGGTGGTTTGATAATCTATTGTGCTCACTATGAAAGTATTTTCCAGGTTTGTCCATGTTTTGTAAAGCTTATAGGTAATCTCGCTTGTTGTGAGTGGTAACTCTAAGTCTCTATATGTACCAGTTTGTCAACATTTCAAAGTAAGATTTTTAGAATTTACAGTTATGGTGAAGCATATTTGAAGCCTTGGTGATGTCATCCTTGTCAAAGGAAAATAGATCTTGAGGACTCTAATCAGTGAAAGGTTCAGTTGAAAAGAGTTTTCAACTGTGATAAATTCTTTCCTCCAAGAGGAGCTGGTGGCTCTGAAGTGAAAAGATTTAAAGTTTGGTGTAGAGAAAATTGCAAATCTGCACGTTTCTGTGACAAGAGTTTCAAGAGATTGCTACAATTTCAAGTATTTGGTTTTCATGTGTATAGTTTTTTTCCATGAAAATCATCTTGTGAGAAATTATTTCCCTATTCAGTGGTTGTTAGAACTAGTAGAGAGGGAAGAAAGTGATATGATTTTTGCATACCAATTTTTTGAGTAGATGCAGGTGTTGTATTTTGATGGTGTATGAAAAATCTATTGAAAGGTTATGTCAGACATTATTATGGATAAATCTAAATGATAATGTATTCTTGAGTTTTTCAATTAAAAGGTTGTGGTTATTTGTAGAAGCAAGTAGAAATGTATTCTAAATTTTCCCAGTCATGTGTGTCTTCAAATGTAACCATGTCTACATCTCAGCTGGGAGGTAAAATGAATTTTAAGTGTTATCCAGCTCTAAATTTTGAGGGCATTCCTAGTTACCCAAATGATATACCCTTGAAGGCCAAAAGGTGTTTGCCTAAGTTCAGTGGGGGGAAATAGGAATTGGTTGAAAGGCATTTGAATGCATTCATTTCCTTGATGGAGGACTTTGAAATCAACCATGAGGATGTGGTCATGAGGCTATTTGTGCAATCACCACTGGGATCTATGCTAGGGAATGGTTATCATGTATGTATCCACACTTCATTTGTTCATGGAAGGAATTGGAATCAACATTCAATTGGTCTTTTGGGGAATTGGTTTGTGAGTATGATTTTTTAATCAATCTTGTGGATATTCACATAAAAGAGGAAGCGTTAGTAATTTCTTTTAACTTCAGGTTGAAGAAAGTATTAAGGAAGATTCCCAAGAACTGTAATCCCCATGATGCATTGTGTTTAGTCATTTATTTGGTTTCTTTTGACCACAAGATGTGTTTCTTGTTAAGGGACAAGGAACCAAAAAGTTTGCATCAAGCTTTTCAGTTAGCAACGGATATAGAAAGAATGAAGAGGTTTGCTTTGTCAAAACTTCATGGTGCTAAAAATAAAAAATTCCATAGGAAAACACTCACAAGTGCCTGCACTAACTTAGAGGTTCTAGAAAAAAATGAAAGATGAATGTGATGACCCAATTGGTCTAGAATTAATTAATAAAAATTAGATTGAGCCTTTGAATTTGTACCATAAAATTATGAGTCTGATATTATTTGTAATGTGTATGATCAGCCCCAAGATGAAAAAGAGCGGGATGATTCAGAGGTAAGTGGAATTTCAACAATGGCAGTTCAAAACCAGTAGGGTAGTGAAAGTATTACAGGAAAAGGAGATAATGTTGAGGATCATGTTAGTCATACTTGTGATCCCTTGGTAGAAAAACATGTTGATTGTTGTGAGCCCAAATTGATGCATTCATTTTTAGATTTGCAATAGAGTCTTGGTCATTCTAGTTTCTGTAATGAACTTCATGATTCAAATTTTGAAGCATTTTCTATTTATAAAAATGATCAAATTATGTCAGAAGTACATTTAGTTTATAATTTGATCAAGAGTTAGAATCGATGGTTCCAAGTTCTATTAATTCGAAGAGTTCTGATTTTGAAACTAAAATTTGTTTAAGCAAAGATTTGGATGAAAGTGCTGAGGTTGAATTGCTTTTAGATTTGTATAAACCAATTTATGAAATGTTTCAGGAAAGAATTTCTTATAATCTCAAGATTGACATTGATTATGACTTTGTACTAGATATGGAAATGTATCTATTTGTTAGTTAAAATGATGAATGTTCTAATTTGATATATGCATAATACTTCTGGTCATGAAGAGGAGATTATTTTCCAAATGGAAACCAATGATGTTAATGTTGCTTCTCTTGATCATGAAAGATATCTTGGAGATTCATGCCAAAGTTTAAATATTTGCAATAAGTTGCCTGCTAATTTCTTTGAGGCAGAGTCTAAACTATTTGGCGCAGAAGTGGATATGGATTTTAATGTTGTTTAAGATGAACTTTATCCCAGCTAGAGGTATGTTCTTTCTTCCATAAGTTGGATAAATCCAAGGTTTTATCTTCTAGTCAGCTAGGCAAACATATGGAACTTAGTAAAGATGATTATACTTTGTATAATGATACATTATTGGATGCTAGTTTCATTTTTACTCCACAGATTGATGATATAAGAAATAATACATGCTTTCTTATATGTAATGATAAGAAGGGTTGTGACTAGAAAAATAAGGGCAGTTGCAAATACAATGTTACTTTTCAGCCCAAGAATGTTCATGTATGTGGGCAGTAGATGAGCTTTGATAGTTTTAGGTGGTTGATCACATATGCGGGTGAGAATCAAACTTTTGGTACAAGAGGGTTTTGATATTTCTTTTGGTGGCCTGGGGCCACTGAATAATGTTTTTGTCCTGAAGGTCTATAAATATTTCATTTAGTTGTGTGTTTCCCTTCCTATTTTCCTGCTTTAGGTCTGCTAGTTTTTGGAAGTTTTCCTATAAATTTTGTCCAGTGGGTGGTCTGCTCTACCAAAGATTCTAAATCCTTGCTATGTCTACGAGAGGCTTACATCCCCAGATAGAGCCATTATTAGCCCATTTTCCTGTCATAGAAAAAATATGTTAAAAATGGTCTTATCCTATAAAAATCCTTTGAAAATTGTCAAGGGTATGAAGAAATAGGATTTATCCATGTTTCTAGGGTTTCAAAATAAATCTTGTCTAAGTCTCTAAACCCTACCAAGTCTATTTCTTCATTTCCTTTGGGTACCACTTAAGTTCCTTTTAGCACGTGCTTTAAGTTGTTGGACAGGGCCATGAAATGTTTTAAGTTGTTCTTACAAAGAAAGCCTAGTTTTAATTTTTCCCCAAGTTCCTAAGTTGCCAAAAAATGTTTTTCCTAAGTCCCATAAGCTATTATCTCAAGATCATGGTTTCATTTGCTAAAATGTTTTTAATCGTTGCGACCCTGTGAGTGCCTAGTCCAAACCCTTTGTCTCTCAGTCGCAAACTATTTTAGAACTTTGCCACTAACCACTGTGACCCAGTGATGGTTATGTTTTTCCTCCAATCACCAGATTGTAGACATGTTTGGTAGTTAATGAAACCTTCATGACCTGGTGAGTGACCGTTTATTGCTTGTCACCAAATCATGGATTTTTTGGTGTGATTGAAGAAAGTGTTGATGATCTAGCGATGGTCATGTTAAGAGTTAGTGGTGAGCTCGCCAAATGAAGTAGAAGTTAAATGAAACAATCTATGAGCTGGCAATGAGGGAAAAGGGTAAATAAAAAATATTACTCGCTAAGTCATGAGTAAGAAGGTGGTTAAGAGAAAATATTGATGACTTGGCAAGAATGGTAGAAAATGCTAGTCATGGACTCGCTACAGTTAAGAAAGCCAGGTAAAGTTTTGATAGGTCTTTCTTAATTGGATGAAGAGCATAATACCTCAAAGGAAAGGGGCTCATTGTTTAGTGGTTGTGGGATTATGCCGACCATCTGATGTCCAGCCCAATAAAGATTTTAAAAGGTGGGTCCCTGGTGCTAGGTAATGTTGATGTGCTCATTTTTGATTGGTTGCTGAAGGAAATGATGTGGAAAATGAATAAAATCAAGATTAACCATTCTTAGTTGATTTTCATTTCACCTTCATCTTCTCTATCTCTTTGTAATTCCTTCCAACAAAGATCAGCATGTCCTTTCAACTTAGTCTATGCCAACCTCACTCTAAGAGGATCTTCAATTTATTCAAGTTCAAATAAGTCTTCTAACTCACCAATCTAATCAATAAAGTTCTTGAGTTTCAAAGTACCTAAGAAGTTAGAAACTTCCATTCGGTAACTAGTACTTAACTGAGCTCCAGATCTATGCAACTGACTAGTTTTGTCTTCACTAGATCTATCCCTTTGATTGGTTCTATCATCTCTAGTAGATCCAGTAGCTTCAAAGTCTTCAATGACCTCCTCATAACCATCCTTAGTATCAAGATTCGAAGGTACACCAACCATAGCTCTCATGATCTCAGCGATCATGTCATTCTTCATTAACTCCATCTCAGATCTAAAATCAAATTTCACCTTCCCTATAATCCTAGATTCCATAGTATCACAGAGATCTGCAATCACCCTAGGGTCCAATCTTCTTAGAGGAATACTCAAAGATAAGAAACCCTCTACAACAAAACCCTACACCGACCATCTTGTGATAACCTCCAAGTTGTATGCAAGTTAGATTGACTTGCCACCTTGCATGAACAACTCGGCCACGATTTCACAAGTTTAATAACACGGGTCGGTAACTCAGATCACACACAATCTTTTCACCAACTCTCTCCCAACAAGATGAAATTCGCTATGATACCACCTGATGTAGTTCAAGTAAGGAGGATCTAATTAAGGACTATCCCAACTTGCAGCCAAACACCAATAATGTGAAATAACACAAAAACATAATGTTTCAACATAATTTTCATTCAACATGCTCGGCTATAAGGCCTTCCTAGTTAGGGTCGATTACAATCAATTATACAAGTAATTGTGCAAACTCCTAGCTTGTCTAGCTCTGCAACACATTAGCAACTGGTGGAAGCATAAAGGTAGATCTAAACCTAAGCTCACAAGCCTGCAAGCATTTTCCCTGTCTCCAAGCATGCAAACCACTAGCTCTACTACTACAAAATATCAGAAAATAATATGATCTTCAAGATCTCGCAGGATCCAATTGCTATCCTTGTCAATATGCTTCTACTGACTGACTCCAATGCCCCTAAACAACTACCCAAACACTCCTTAAATACATTTCCTCAACCACAAGTTGGCTGGTAGAAATAATTAACTCCTAAGCCAAGTTGGCTTCTACTACAAACAAATATTAAATGCAACAATAGTCAGCTCACAAATACCCTTACAATTATTAAATTCTCCATGTCAGCCTCAAGATCAACCTAGGAAAATGTAACATTAGATACCAACATTAAATACACCAAGTCGGCCAACCAAATCTCAAAGAACTCCAGTTGGTATTAAACTAGAACACCGAGCACCAATAAAACAACTGAACACGCTAGTCATCACCGAGAAAGTACATCGACCAAGCACCACAAGCATCATCGAGCACCAAAGTTTATCGAGTTCCTTCAACAGCTGAGCCTCCTTCAATAATCAAGATTGTCGGTTAAAGTTGCAACCGAGTAACATAGAACCAATCCAACACACCACCATGCAGATTTGCCAAGTACCCAAGAATGCCCCTGCATCAACTTTAACCCTTAAGTTGTAAGACATGGCATCATCATCATCAGTTGCGATGAAGAAGAAAGGAAAAGAGGTCTTTAATGTTCAATTAGTGAGGAACGAGGCATGCAAGCCACAAAGGTTTCAGGTCATTCTAAAAAGTGCAATCATGGGAGATCTGACTGGGGCCCTGTCGTCAATTCTGAAGAAAGTTTTAATGATAAATGATATTCAGTCATTTTACATGTGCAAGATTGGAGAAATCAATGATTATGAACTTAGAAGGCATATGAGAAACTATGCAACAACGGGGTGTTCAAGTTGTAACACCAAAATATTGTCGAGCAAGGGTTGGTTCATGCCCTTGACTTTCTACAAAATTTCAAAGTAGAATGGATCAAGATTGTACTGAGCAGGGTACATGATTTTAAAATATGGCTAGAGGATGGACTAGTCCAAATCACCAAATGCATGATTCACTGGGTAACTAGATACCCTAAACTCCCTGGGAAGAAAACTATGAGATGTCAAAGAAAGGAGGAAATTCAAGAAAACACATAGGCAATATGGAACAAGTGACTATTTCTACTATTACTGAACTATAAATTGAGTTTGCAGTAAGGGTGATAGCACACAAATTTTATTAGTCAAGTCGGTTGGATAGTATCGCATGCATGGTAGTGGACCAATCTTGGAAGATAATAAAGAAGGATCACACATATGACCTTGTCGAGCTCCAACTGACACAATGTGCTGAGAATCTTACATCAATCTGGAAAGAAAAGAATTCAATGTGAAAGTTCAGTTCCCTACTTGTTTGTTTATTCTTCTACATTCAAAAAAGCTTTCCTACTGTTGGAGGAGTAGAATGGGATAAGAGTAGACTAGTGATAGTTCAAGTTAATGAGTTTATTTGTCAAATGGGTGATAGCTTTGAAAGCATTATGGAGAATTACTTTGTATAATTTAAGAAGAAAATGAGGAAAAGAAGTAGAATTCATGTATTCTTAGTAGAGAAATACAATCAGGATATATGCTTTCTTGTTGACACTGACCTCACATATGCCCAAGCTGTAATACTAAGGGTATCATGGCTAATGCCATTACCTTATGAGGTAAACATTGATGAAACTACAAAAACAATCACATCCTTGTTAGCTGAGGAAGTTGATAAGAAGGCTACATACTTTGGAACCTATCAGGAAGAAAAGGCTAAGATAACCATCGGACTAAAGTCTACTACCATGGTGAGGAAGAGAAAAAAGATAGTGAAAAACATTGAAAAGATGACAAGAGAAGGAGAAGTAGATGCACCTCTAGAACTGACTCAAGGATTAGGAGAAAATAAATCAAGTGAGTCTAGTGAAAGTGAAGAGGAGGAGAAAGTAGTAGAAAAGAAAGGAAAGAAGGTGTTAGTTGCCAAGCTTGTAAGAAAAATAATGCAGAAATGAAAGCATATCTCCTCACCTATACTTAGGCCAAGAACTAGGGAAACCTCTAGAGCTGTAGCTACTGAGCCTCAAAAGAAAACCCTTGCATCAGGGAAGAGAAAACCTATTCAGCCTAAGGAAGTGTCGAGCCAGTTGAAGAAGAAACCAAGAAGAAAACTCATTTTGGAGAAGGATGATGAGGAGATTGATAGTGATGAGGAAATAAAGAACAAGGTAGCATTACAAAAGAGAACACTCATTGTGGATGAAATATGCCACAACATTAAGAGCTATGTTGGTCTAGAAGGCTTCAAACAAATAAAATTTGAAAGGATAAGTATTAAGGATAAGGAAAAAGTGGAAGAAGCAATGCTTGAGATTCTCTGCATATTTAAAATGGTACCACTTCAATTAGGGAAACTGATTCCTAATGAGTTATATCAAACGATAGCACATAAATAGGAATATGCCCTTATAACAGAAAATAAAATCAAGGAAAGCACGCTTGCTCAAGTCACACCAGACTTGTCCCCTTCTTACATTCAGCAATACATAGAGCAATATAGAAATAGATTCATTCCTAAGATTTGGGCATACTCTATCCTTCAACACAAGGTTTAAGATTTTTTTCAACAAAGTCTAAAGGTATGGAAGATCATTTTGTGTCTTATAATTGATAAGAGTACACAACAAGATGCTAGCACATCTAAGGGAGTTGAGCTATATAATAAAGAGGATGTTAGTGAACCTCATTGAGGACACTCTAATGAAAACTCATGTATTGATGAAGGAAGAAATTCAATATGAGGTAGCCAAAGATACATCTTTTCCGAGTGGTAATCCTGTGTTATTAAAAGTGATAGATTATCCACAGATTGAGGATACATCAACTCTTAAAGTTACCTCTGCTAGTCCACACAAAGCTATAGTTGATATGCTAGTCGGTCATAGTACTCCTACCAAGGAACAAGAGAAGTCGGTAATTACACCTAAGCCTACATCTGCTGAGGAGTCAAGTAAAGGACATGCAAAATAGTCTACATTGGTTATAGTAAATCCTCATGTGGAGGAAAAGGAGCGAGAAAAGAAAGAGATAGAAAAGGAAATAGATGTACTCAAGAGCCTAAGGAGCAAGAGGAAATAAAAGCTCTTATACAGATGACGAGTGGTACAACACCTAGAAAGAAGTCACAAAAAAATAAGGATAAATCTCCCACTCCACAGGTGACACTCAAAGAAGTTATTGTGATTCCTAAATGGGACACAACTAACTTGAGCTATGATCATATGAAAATTCTACAAGATCTACTAAAGAAAAAGAGAAAACAAGAAGAAATGAGAAGGGAACATCATAAAAAGAAAGTACTTCATGAAATAAAAGGTATATTCATAGATGCTTTTGATATGATTGATGTAAAGGACTCTAACCCTATTTTGGAACAACTTGTTCACATTGTCAAGAAAGTGACTAATGACAACAATGAGGCTAATGACAAGTTTTTGCAGTGGTCACAAAGGAAATTCGAGACCAAGGTACGTAATAAGGTCTCTGCAAATATTGTAGTGAAGCAGGTAGAACTTTCTACCTTAATAATAGACTCAGAAGGAATTGTACATAATGCACAATCTTTGTACAAGAAATTGTGTGATGTAGAATTATTTACCAAGGACAACTAGAATTTGATAGATAGGCTATAGTTAGATATCAAGTCTACAAGTCACTCATTGAGCTTGGATGCAAGTTCTAGCTCCATGCATTATGCTAGGCTTCTACATACTCAAGGGAGGTTAGCCGAATTGATGGCTAATGATGGTAAGATAAGGGCTCGCTTACTCTCCATTAAAACAATGTTAACACCTCACTTGGAGGCCATACAAAGAGAGCTAGTTATAGAAAAGGAATTAGTTTAGAAAGATCCCCATCTTTCTACTGTCGAGAGCCTAGTTGACCTAGCTGTCGAGCTAGAGGTAAAGTCTAAGGTTTTGAAGATTGCAACACCTAGTTGGGACAACACATTACATATGGTCATGCAACTTCACAAACCATTTATGGACAAGTATTTCAAGCTCCCTACACCCAAAGAACTTCAAGTGACAAAAACAAGGGGGAAATAGTAGTGACATGACATGTTAAGTCACAAAGAGGGAATAAAATTAGAGAGTAGAATCAAACTGAAGAAAGATGAAATAAAAGGTATGACATACTAAGTTTTGTAAATGTGTATATGTATTCAAGTGTATGTCAAATAAGGAAGTTGTATATGTACAAATGTAAATCTTTTTGTTTTTTAAGGCCAAATTAAGTTTTAGGGGGTGTGTTCTGTATATACTTCTGTTAGTACTAAGTACTCTTGTAAATGTAATGAAAATGTCATGGCGAAGTATTTTTGCCACTAATGTCAAAGGGGGAGATTTTTGATCCCTAAAGTTTTATTGTCTATTAGTGTCTAACACTTAGTCATTTTTCTAGGTAATGTTGGTCAGTCATCACTACAACTGAGTCATCATATATAGGATGAGTCATGTATAATGTACATTTAATGAGCAATAGTCACTATCGAGTAAAATAATGGTCACCGAGTACTTTTGTATTAGCTGAGTTATCTTTTGCCAAGTTATGTAAAGAAGACAATGTTGAGCACTAGTATATAAAGAATAGTGAATGCCAAGTGCTAGAGATATCTAATGTCGAGCAAGCCAGAATTAACATATGTGTTTGTTATGGCACAAACACTTAGGTAAATAGTTTTGGCTGACATTTATATTTCATCTGTTGTTTGTTGAGTAAATCATGGAGGTGATTAGACTATTGTATTGTAATCATTAATCCCTATGTGACACATGGAACCAATCAGAATTAGGGAAAGGTTAAGCAGTAAAAAGAGATAATCTAGATCGTAGATCTTAAATCTTGGAGAAGGTCAATTGTCTATATAACATGTGATTTGAACCCTAAAATGATGTAAGAGTGATAGAACGAATATGAAGGAGATCTCATATTTTCAAAATAGAGAAGTATTTTGAAAGAGTTTAGTGACTGAGTAGAGTAGAGAAAAGAAGTGAAGGACATAACATGGACATATTTGATATAAGAGATCAAATCTATCCTATAAGGAGAAGATTTGTAATCAGCATCAAAGTGCAAACTGAAGGATCAGGTACTGAGACATTTTAACAGGTGTATTGAGGTAAATCTTTTAACAGAGTGGTTTTGACATACCTTAGTAAATCTCTTAACCGAGTGCTTACTTTGTTGTAAGTCTTAAATCCTTTTGCAAGGTAGACTGTATAAGTCTCAAGATCATAACATGACAGACCCCTCACAAGGTAGATCATATTTTGTGATCAAATTTATAGCGCTAACAGGAAAACTTTTTACTACAGTAGTGAAGATTTGTGGTGTCATCCCCACCCTATTTTAACCTTTCAAGGGTTTTTGGGTAACCAAAATCATTTTGTTATGCTTATTTTCATGGGTGATGTTTAGGTTATTAGATCTGTTATACGGTTGAAGTTTTATGCTTATGCTTTGTAAGTTTCATTTATGTCAAAAATGGATAAACCAGTAATATCTGATTCACCCCTCCCCCCAGTATCACATTTTCCCAATAAATTTCCAACATTTAGTTCGTAAGAAATTTTGGATCTTATAGTAAAAAACAAGGCTATACATGATATTGTTACAAATGAACTTCAATTTTTTATGAAGTATTGAAGGAACATTATGCATAGCATGTAACCATGGTCTTCCTAAGAGAAGCTTATAATTAAGAGCACCAGGCATGACATGGATAGGTGTGGGTAAAATAATAGGACCTACCTTAATAGGCAAAGTTATAATACCCAAGGTTTATTTAGTAACATTGTCAAAGCCATAGATAAGAATAGAATAAGGCTTGATTAAAGCAACATCCACATTTATCTTGTGTAATGTAAAAGTCAATTCTACAAATATTAAGACTAGAGCCATTATCAATTAAAGTTATTCGAATAAGATTATCATTAATAAGGAAAAAAAACCATAACAAAATCATGTTGATATTGAATTTCTTTAGGAAGCAACTCATCTCAAGAAAAAAAAATTGAGATTTTTATTGGTTGCATTCATTTCTAATATGAAAGTTATATTTATTTGCTTAGGAGGTGGGATAGTCACATTTCTCAAGGCTTGTTGTAACACTTCATGATAAGTAGGTGAAGTTTGAAGAAGCTCCCAAAGAGATATCTTGGTTGAAGTAGAACAAAGTTATTATACTAAATCATACTCCTTTCAAATATTTTGAGGGAAATGGGGCACAGAATGAAGCACTAGGGTCTATTGTTTCTTGTGTTATACATATGAGAAATTTCATGATAGTCAGGTTGTTGAGTAGATTTCACCATAATGATTGGTTTGTTTTGACGTTGAGGGGCATCTTGATGTAGGTGGAAAATAACAGGTTAGGATTTTCAGCACCCAAAAAAATAGATAAAATTAACTTGGGCAAGCTCTTGATTGGTCAAGGTTCTATCACTAGAAGAGAGAGCATCAAGGAAATCAGTAATGGTATTATTTTCTTCTTTCAACGTATCCTCATGAGTAGGAAAATATTTAGAATATGGATTAGAGACTTCCATTATTGCTTCATCTCAAAAAGGGACACCGAACAAAGGTAAGGTGATATTAAGAAAGTCATTTATAATGTCCTCCTCTTGCTCTAAAATATCCTTGTAAAGGGGGTACATCTTAGGAGAAGATCAACATCATGCATGAATATGTCATCTCTAAAAGAAGTAGAATAAATGTCAACCATAATATCATCTTCTTTTATCAAGGTTGCTTCATGGGGAAGAGAATAATAAATTTTATTGTCTAGTGATTAATCCCAAATAGGTGAATCATCAAGGATAGAACATCTCTATGAATAAGCACACATTAGGTGAGGAATAATCATGAATCACTAAAACGCAATCCCTAAAAGGGAAGTGATGGGAAGGAAAATAGGGTAAAATATCCTTCATTTGTATAAAAATATCCTCATGAGAGATATACATTTTAGGAGAATGATCAACAACATCCTTCAAGATCCCATCCTTTGGAGGGATATTCCTTGAAGAAATGTTAATAATCCCTTCTTGTGCTAAAATGTTCTCATGGGTGAGACCAATTTTTGGGGAGATAATACTATGATTATGGATGAAATTAAGAACTAAACTATCATCATATGCATGAAAGGAAACATCTTGAAATTCTTGAAAGAGATTTGAAATTGAATCAGTAAATGATGATAATAACTCCATTCATAGAATGTAAATGCAAATGAAAGTACATACAATAATGGATGGAATGAAATATTATTGTATTTTTTTATAATTTTAAAACATGTAGGCATGAAAAGAAAATAAAAAATGAAATATATTTAAATTTAATAAAACTAAATACAATAATGTAATACATAAAAATAACATCTAAACACCAAATCGGAACTAGAAATGTTATGAGTCTAGTTCACAAAAATTACAATAGGTTAACCTATGTATCTAAATGCATACAATGAAAATATATGATGTAAATATTTACTACTACAATGTTGTTGGATTAATTTATAGAAAGGTAATGAGAGGGGAGGGGTGAATCAGTACTTCAAAAACTTATATCTAACTTTCTAAATCATTCATGAAACATAGCTTTGCATATAACAGCATAAAACATATAAAGCAATATCATGAAACACAACTCATGATACAATGATTTTGGTATCACAGAAATCCTTGTTAGAGGATAAAAATGGTGGTGGGGATGGCACCCAAAAAACTTCACTATGCAGTAAAAATTCTTCTTGGTCAGAGCTACAATGTAAGCTATTTCTCATAGCTTACCTTGTTAAGATTATTAACCCTTCTTGTCACTATACATTATGAATTTCAATTTTTATAAATCTTGTAATATTTACATCGTAACATTCTAATTTTGTAATGTTCATTCTCTTTTTAATCTGTATTATTGTGGTTATTGAAATTCCAATCATATGCACTCTAGTATTTTATGTAAAATATGGAGAGAAAGTAATATGTAAGACAATGTCACATTGTAATTTAATAAGCATTAATTCAATCATTTTTACTTCTCAATATTGTAGTCTATTTATCCAATGCAATTATCATTTTTTTAATGCCACTTCAATTTTTCACCCAAGACAGTCCATTATTTCCTGAAATTGATTAGCATTAAAAATTGATTTAAAACAATTTCTATTTTGTTCTTCCAATACTCAACATGGTTAGATTCAACCACAAAAATCTATTACTTCCTTAACGAGTCCAACATGTTTAATAAATTGTATATGTTATTCTTCCTTTATTGGCCTTTGATTTTGATCCTCCAGTGGATGTCAAAGTCTAATAATTGCACAACTTTAATTTCAAGTAATAACAGTCTTATCTCCATTAATGATTATGAAATTTTCTTGTTTATGTTATTAATAAACATAGTTAAGATTTACTTTGAATTATGTATATTTCAACATTGATGATAAGTTATTGGTAGGTTTCTATAATATATAAAATTTATAAAACAAAAAAAAATAAAAATTATTTAACAAATTATTTTTTGTTTCAATGATTATAAAATTTGATGATAATGCTAATTTCTATAGTGCAATTTTTGGTAGAAATTATAGAATTGTATGTTTCACTTCTAATATTAACAATAAAAACAAAATTATATTATTTATGGAACTTGAACTAAATTAATACATGTTGTTTTGATGTGTTATAGGCAATTCCGTGAAAATTTGTTAAGATTTATCTACTAAAAGGAAATGAATGATACATAAAGAAACCTAACATAATTCTAGTTATGATTATGGTGATATTAATGGGGTTGGAAAAAATAGATGTTTAAGGTTTAGTGCTAATGAAGTTTTTAAGATGGGAATAATTTGTTGAAGAGTACTTATTTTTGTAGGTTAATTGTATTGTAGACTATAAATTTTGAAATTTATTTTATTATATAAAGTAAAATAAAAATTTAAAGTATAGTTCCTAAAATAATTAATATAGATTTATAAGAGTCATTCAAACAAAAATGACTAGTTGTAGGCCAAGGCCAAACTAAAAGGAAGAGAGGAGAGAGGAGATCAAATGAGTTCCGACGGAAGGATGCAAAAAGAGAGAGAGAGAAAGAGAGAGAGAGAGAGAGAGAGAGAGAGAGAGAGAGAGAGAGAGAGAGAGAGAGAGAGAGAGAGAGAGAGAGAGAGAGAGAGAGAGAGAGAGAGAGAGAGAGAGAGAGAGAATGCTAAAATGCCAATCTCTGCCTATAAAGATTAGATTAAACTATCTACAAATTATAAAATCATAAGATATGTAAAACAATTTAATCATATACAAAAAATATCTAAATATAAAATATAAAAATAATTAATTAAAATCTACATTTATATGTTTTTATCTATACTAATAAATATAAGACCTAATAATCTTTTAGATGCTTATAATTTTAAAAAAGTCAATAATAAAATTAATATAATAAATGATAATAAAAATTAAAATGAAATTAATATTATGAATATCAAAATTTTAAAATTAAATTTATCTAATAAATAATAAAATTAATAAATACAATTAGATCAATTTATTATATACTATTAATAATTTTAAAAATATAAAATTCTATATTATTAATAATGATACAATTAGTAAATAACATTATAATAGATAAATATGCATAATTAAATATATTTTTCTAACTTTTATTTCAACTATGAAATAAATAAAATTTTAAGATTTTTTTTTTTTTTATAATAAGATATTACACAAAATATTTTTACCCTTTGCTTGTGATATTATTTTTTCGTTTTAACTATCCTACACAACTTGATGTTGACATTGGTCGCCCATATCGGGTAAAATGTAGGGGCCATTCCAGAAGAATAAGGAAAACAAGAAAATAGCTGCATATCGTTCAACATATTTTAGCCAATCAGAAGCATGATAGCTAATTTTATAATTTAGCTATTTTATTTTGTCAAATATTAAAATATAATATTTAAAAGAAAAATGAAATTTGATTAGCTGAAATTGAATTTTTTAATCACTCGTTTAAAGGATGTTTCTATTAATGAAGCTTTGTGGATCAATACTCTTTTCTCAAATTAAATAATTTTCCACATAAAATTTATCAACCATAATTTACATGCTTTATACAATTATGAACAAAGAAAAATATATCTTTCCATAAATAAATTACATTTATCAAATTATGGACCTATCTGATACCTCTTAATCTATCTACAAAACTAATGACAACCTCATCTAAGATAAGGATGTATCTTCTTCTCCAATAACTTTTGCAAATCAAGATTCCAAATAATCCCCACCACCCAATAGCAAAACATGTCATCCACTCTACATACCAATGCCATGAAATTTCTGCTCCCTCCTTGGCATTTTCTTTTGGATGATGAGCCATAACAAAATTTGATTTCTCTCCACATTTACATATTTTATTGTCAAGTGGAAACCCCCAAAGACTAGGGTTCTCAGAGAAATCGGTAGCCAAGACTGTTGCAAATTGATGCCCTATTGGGATTCTTCCACAAAACATGTTGTTAGATACAATGAAATTGCTCATAAATGTGAGGTTTAGCAGTTCAATTGGAATCCTTCCATGCAATTTGTTATTTGAAAGGTCTAGTGACTCTAATTGCTCCAACATTCCAAAGTTGATTGGAATCTCTCCAGTAAGACTATTTCTTGATAAGTGCAATGTATGAAGACCTCTAAGATTTCCAATTGTTGATGGAATATCATTTGATAATTGATTTCCAGATAGATCAATGCAGGTAATAAGTAGTAGAACTGAACTGACATACAACTACTCTGATCCCTTATTGCTCACTTGGATCTCTTCTTTGTAATAGTATCCATTATGATGACTACTATTTAATCTTTTTACTTGTGCATCCATCACAACTGTTAGATTTCCCAATTGTGCTAGGATGGGACCAATCAAATCATTATGTGAAATATCCAGCACATGCAATTTGGAAAGATTGCTTAATTGGTGTGGAACATACCCTTGAAGTTTATTTGACCTCAAACTAAGTATCATCAAATCAGAGAATTTTGATAGCCTAAGTGGCATATTTTCCACTATAAAATTGTCACCCACATCTAAAATCTGCAACCTAGAGCAATTTTGAAGGCTTGATGGTAAACTTCCCTTGAGCATATTTTCATTGAGCTGCAATGTCACAAGATAGCTTAGCATTCCCATCTGAGCTAGAATCTGCCCTGTCAAATTATTCTTCCCCAAGTTCAATCTTGTTAAAGAGGAGCAATTACTCAATCTGGATGGTATTTTTCTAGATAATCTATTCTTTGAGAGGTCTAGCACTTGCAGTCTTTGTAGAAGACCAATGGTAGAAGGAATTCCACCACTAAAATCATTTTTTGCAAATGACAAGAATTCAATGTTGTATAAAAGCCTGCCAATTTGCATAGGGATGATACTTGTAAATCCATTTTGTGATAGATCCAATAGCTTAAAACCTTCAGAAGATATTGAAGGAGATGGGAGGAAACCATTCAATTGATTCTTATGTAGGTCTAAAGAGTAAAATGAACCTATGTTCAAGGTTAAGGGTAACTGACCTTGCAAATTATTGTATGATAGATTCAAGTAGCCTAGATTAGGTAAATCTCCTAGCCAAGATGGAATGTTTCCCCATAGATTGTTTTGAGAGAGATCTAAATCAAATAATGCATATTGTGTTGAAAGGAATGGAGGTAAAATACCTTCAATATTACAGGAAGCTAATCCCAAAGTTGAAAAGGATAACAAAGGTAGCCAATCAAGGTCAATTTGGATAGTTAATTTATTAGGAAAAAGATAAACATCAAGGTTTTTACTAGTACTTCCAAAAGTATCAAGATAAAAATTACCTTGCAGGTTGTTGGAAAAGAGGTCAATAGTTTCCACATCAGGGAGAAGGGAAATACAAGTGGGACTAGTCCCATTTAGTTGATTTTCACTAAGATCAAGCTCTCTCAAGGATGAAATGTTACACAATGAGGAAGGTATTTCACCATTGAGTTTATTGTAGTGCATGTGGAGATGAGTCAAAGATGAAAGATGACAAACTAACAAATGTATAATACCACTAAGCTCATTACCCTCCAGATTGAGTTCAGTCAAAGATGAAAGTTGACCAATTGAAAAATGTATATTACCATTGATTTCATTAGAAGATAAAGAGAGATGAGTCAATGATGGGAGTTGACCAATTGAGGGTGGAATCTCTCCACTGAATGAGTTTCCACTAAGATCAAGCCATTGGAGATCAGAGATGTTGCTTAGGGAAGAAGGAATAATACCTTCCATCATTCCATTAGTCATAGCAAGATAGAGGAGTGAGGAAATATTTCCAATACAAGGTGGAATGCTCCTTGTTATACTGGTATCTGCCAAATCTAATGTAGTCAATTGTGGCCATTTGTTGCATGATATTTGACCTATGTCTCCACTCAATAATGGGTTTTCAAACTCTTCCAGATGCATATATTTCCAATGCATATAATTAGAGGTCTTAACTCTTCCAGATGCATTTGTAACACACATTTCAATATGACTGTTCTCAGAAATCTCAAATCTGCAAATACTAACCTTCACCAAACACCTCATAACTTCCTCCAAAGTTAATAAAAATTGATCAAACCAAAAGGATTCATTATACTATCTAACCATTATAAATATGCAAGGTTTCTAGGCTGTACATATCCAGACAAGGCCTAGAAACAACAACTTAACAAAAAAACTGATCAAGATGAGAGATTCAAACTCACTCAATTGTTCCAAAATTTTCTCCCCTTTCTCTATTCTTTTCTTGCTCAAGGGCTGCCTTCAACTTCTTGTTATCTACCAACTGCTCTTTGACTATCCTTGCAAACTCCATGTTGGTCATCCTTGTAGGTCAATCTCCATCCTCTCCCTCAAACATGGTTCTTGGTCTACTTGGAAAATGAATCAACTCCGGGCTACACCTTAAAGAATGGTTCACTCTAAGGGCTTAACTAAGGATCAAGAAACCAACTTCATATGACAACTACAAACTTTCCACAAGACCTTTCCCTAAGCTCTGATACCACTTGATGTAGAGGAAAGGGTGGTGGATTGATAAACAAGATAAGTTACTCAAATTTGGTTCACAATTACACTATTTCCCCAAGGCTTAAATGTTCTCAACAAGGAACTCAACCCACTAAGACTTCTCCAAATGTAAACCAATGATAGAATTGATGCCTTTAATGTGTATAAGGATACATTAAAGTGGTTTTATGGTTTCAATAGTTACCCACACTCACCAATGGCTAAATAGCTTCAGAATGTTCCAGAGACCTAATGAACAAGTCTTGTAGCCCTGTAGAGACCTTCTTGGTTTATAAACTCAACACTTTCTCAAAACTTTAGGAGAACTAAGCACTGATTCAGACACCCTTTAGGCCATACTTTAACATATCCAAAGATAGACTTGTTGTTTTGGAACAATTTGTTGTACCCTGACTGTACCCCTGCAATATCACTAGGAAATTGGTGGATTTACAAAGAAACTAAAACTTAGAAACATTTCCAAGGTCTCCACTCTTGGAAAGTGTCTTCAAATTCCTCAAAACCTCTAAATCTAAGAGGAATTAAATGCAAAACATAGGGAACCCCAGAAGCCCCAAATTAGTTACTCTAAACCCTTGAATCTAGGGCTTTGTCAATCTCGACCTTCAAAGCACTTCCAAGATAAATTGGTGATTCATTCACCATTAAAAAACCATTCTAAGACTATTCCAATCATTAAAAAACTATGTTATTCAAGCCAAACTCCCGTTGCTATACTTGTGCCATGAAATTCAATGGAAAACTCCCTGTTACAGCCAGTGATCACTTCCTTCATCAAATCTCTGCAAGTTCAATCATGAAGAAACTATGGTACATTTTTAGTAACCCTCATTCCATGGATTCTAGTCCTTTGAGTCCATGCAATGATCAATGGTGGTCAAAAACTCAAAACAGTCTAAGAAAATGTACAGGAAGCAGTGATTATCTAAACCAGTCAAGGAAAAGTCATGGAAATCGGTCTTCAAAACATTTAAGGTTCTTTTTTATTGACCTCCAAGACCCCTGGTTGTGTGTGGACTCGCTCCCAACCAAATATCACATAGAAAATATTATAAAAACTTCAAAACAATAACACAATCCTCTTTTGTAGACACAGTCCCTGTTTAACGCATGGAACAATCAAAATGAAAATCTCCAAAACATTCAATGAGTGAACATGAATGTCTAAAACTATTCCTTAGTTCATAGTGAAATTAGAATCCAAACCAAATACTTTAGATACTCTTAAGATCACATATTTTCACAAAGAACTTGTCTTTTATTCAGTTTTATGTTCTCAGTTGTACACACCAAGCAAAATGCCTATGCTATGGATTCCCAAATAACATATAAAAATCATCAAATCAACTTCCCCAACCTCTCTGGTCAGCTAGAGTGATTAGTTGAGTGGATTAGCATTATAATCCTAACTTCCCTCTTAAATGGCTACTAGTCGTTGTATTTCAAACATTTGAATTTTAAAATTTGAAAATGAACTAAAACTTATTAAACTTGATCACTAAAACTTCTAAGGTGGTTTAAGAACTTAGAATACTTATTTAATACACAACTATACTCCTATAATCTCCTAAACTCATTGGGACACTAATGGTCCATTTTACAATCAAATTATCCTTTCAAAGGTATAAACCAAGTCCATACAT